>MU172281.1:592773-681628 GCA_016695485.1 Suillus hirtellus | reverse complement strand
AATAATGTTACAAACCAGAATATTTCCCAGTCACATGATGTGATGACAAATAAAATCTGGTGGCTGAAAGAAGCCAAATAAAAATAAACAGTCAGAAATAAATAGAGATACAAAACTTGGTGGCTGAAAGAAGCCAAATACAAATAAACAATGAGAAATACACAGAGATACAAAACTTGGTGGCTGAAAGAAGCCAAATAAAAATACACAATGAGAAATAAACAGAAGATCACATGCTTGATGCAAATACAAGTTAAAATAAGCCTGAAAAGTGAGAAGTAACATACAAGACAATGAATCAAAGGAAAGATAGAGATATAACTTAGTGACAGAGGGCTAGACAGTCTCTCATATCTTCCTTATCACTCTATATATATATCTGACATGGTATGAATTACATACCATGCATGACAACGGTTTGAAATGAGCCAAGGCAAAAGACACCACTTTTGGGGATCAGTTCTGTGAGGTAAACATTTCAATGACTCTGGGTACATACTTACAAGTGCCTTCTCCCCATGACTCGTTAGTGTGCTCCAAAAGTTCGTGGATCTAAGCAAGTGGGTGTTCATCCTGGAGAGCATGCTGCTGCAAGACACCTAAATGAGTCTCATGAGTGTGCTTATTGTCCTTGCTTCTCACTTTCGTCTGTAACTGGATGCAACAACAGAAGTCATAGAAGTACATGTTAGCCAATGTGGATGTGTGATAGAGATAATGATGGATTTGGTTGCTTTCGACAATGTGGCCTTCACTATCAGTAGTGACTTGAATACATACATCCTCAGGTTCCTCACTAGCAATAGAGTCCTCAATGAGATCTTCATCATTGAATGCTTCATCATTGTCTTGACTGACTGAATGTGAACAAGATTGCAGATCTTGCATGGACTCCTTGATGTGTGAGATCAACAATGATGAGAGCATTGGAGTAGTAACATGGGACATAATGCCATCACTGAGCCCTCATACATAGCAAGCTGCTTGCTGGACATGGATTTGCTATTGGTGAGTAAACTGAATCAAGCACTTATGGAGTAATGTTTTGGCTGCAGAGGCAGGAGTTTCTTCACCTTGGCTCATGGGAATCTGGAAAACAGTACAAGACAGAAGAGAGAGCATCTCATATGCTTTCATATCCATTTTTGTAATATAGTCAGAAATATAGAATATGGTGGCTTTTGCACTTTTGCCTGACAAGATGCACTTCAGGTCATGGTTATGACGACAGAAGACTAGAATGGATGGATTGAAATAATTGACAGTGGTGTCCTGACATTTGAAAATAACAGAATTGGAGGTTGCATCAAAGAAGGACATGTCTACAACTTCATGAGGGAACCAGAATCAACACTACCCATCATTGTCATATCTGTGGCAAACAGCCCGACATGTACGCCACTGCAAGGCTTCACCACATTGTTTCATCTCCATGACAAAAGTAGACTCCCATTCCTTCACCATGTCTGCAGGGGTGTTGTTCTTCAGAATGGCAAGTGGAGGCCTGGGAGGGTGCTTGACATGGGGGTCAAACTTGGGATCAATATCAAGCTTGATGTCTGACAAATGATGGTGAATAATGTCTCCAAAGAAAGCAAACAAGTGCTGCTGGAATTCATCATCCACAAGTTTTCAATGGAGATCAATGGATTAGACCCTTCTTCCAACCAAATGAGAAAATGTCTGTGAAGAGAGCCTTGTTCTGTGTACTCAGATGACCTGTAAAACACTGATATCTGTCCAAAAATGCCTCCCTTGGCAGATGAACATTCATGTTCAAAATCCCACCCAAGAAGGTACTTAAAACAAGTACACCACATGAATTCAAAGAAGTCAGCTGCTGCCACAGGATCTTGAGCTAATCTGAGAGTACATTTGTTCCCACAAGCCAAGGAGAGGAAACATTGGGTAAGATCAACCATGTGATCTCCATACATAAGCTGAAAGATGGGACTGTGAGCTGCACTTGGGTTAAATGTGAAAAAGAGGTGGGGTAGTCTAAAATAACTGAAATAGCTGCACATCTCATTTCACACATAAATCTTAGATACATGAGATTCTAGGATATGAGCCGAGATCATATTTACCTGTTGCAATAAAGCAAGAGCAGTTTTTTTCTGGACAGTGAGTCGAGACACCTTGTGTTTGTGTTCCAATTTACAGGCCAGGCTCTTGAGGATTGCAGGAGACACCTGAGTCAACTTGTGTGCAATTGGGCTAAAATTGGATTGGCAGACAGTGAAAAACATGTGCAAATGAGCTGCACATTTCTGGAGCATATTCAGAATGACAAACAGATAAGAGTGATGATACCTGAAAGCGCAGTCCAGAAGATTGAGATAATACTGTGCTTGTTGTTCAAAAGCAAGGGGAGTGTCCCTTTGCCCATCTTTAAATCCACCTATGCCAGGAAAAGAGTGGGAAACATGTCTGGCAGAAAATCTGGGTTTTTGTATTCCAGAATTGTGTCCATGCCTCGATGAACAACTAGATCGGGTTGTTGGTTGGATTGCAAGTAGAGGTTTCGAAGGGCAGCTGCAGTACAAGCCTGGCCACTGATTTTATCACATTCAGGATTAGGAACACCTATCTTTTCCAGTATTACAACAGGCATATCACTGGTAACGCCTGTCTGTTGCACATAGGGAGGTGCAGCATCTCCTAGCATATCTGCCAGATGCATAGAAAACCCTGCCATTTCTTCCTCAAAGACCTTCTGGACATCAAGTTCATGATCTTCAATTACACCTTCAGACACGCCAGGCAATATGTCATCCTTGGGGTACATTAAGGCAATCATAAAGTCTAAACATATTGCAGAATACAGCCTGTTGTGGTGCTTCAGCCATATCAAAAAGACCAGATTTTGCTTTGCTGCACACAGAAGACAGTACCAAGCACCTTGGGATCAAATTTCCTGGGACTAATAAAGACCACACTCAGAAGACTGTTGATATCAGCAGAAGTGCAAGGTAAGACAGAAGCAATAGAGACAATGTTCATCTCATGAGCGCAAGTATTCCCATGAAAAGTCTTAGGTTGTGCAGGATCTACAGATTGGAACATGCAGGTGATGTGAGCAGTGACACAATATATGGCACATATTTTCTCCCCAACCCAAGTGAGATCTTGAAATTGCTGGGGAAGTTCACCATGATACAAGTTGTTGCAAAGGGCCAAGCACAGAACCTTATTGAGCTTGCATAATGCACTACAGCACAAGCTACAAATGTTCAGACTAGCAGAGTTGTGGCTTGCAAATAGCATGCCTGTGTGGTCCAACATCAGACCATCAATTAGTGGACTGCTGAATGTGAAACAACTGGACAATGTCTGCACAATACACACTCGAATGATAAAAAGGCTAGAGAGATGAAGAGATTCAAGATGTAGTTTGCATGATTGATTGCCATGAACAATAAATACCTGACAATTGGCCTGATACTGAGCACACACAGTGCAGACAACAGGGTCAGTCCACCACAAACCTTCCACATATGCATTCTGGCACTCAAGGACAGTAGGTTTTGGGATAAGGACTAGCTATTGATTATGCCTTTCAATAGCTTGGGCTACAGCAAGAGAGGCCTTCAACTGCTTCTCTTTACAGCAGATAAGTTTGAGATGGTTGGATTGGGTGAGTGGTACATGAGTCAATGCTTAAACAACAGCAGATCCATACTCAAAGTCCAATATATATGTGATTAATGCAGGACTTAGCTCTCTACATACTCTGCAGTAATATTCTGGGCAATGGACTTGGTGATGCCCAAGAGTTTTGCAGTATCAGCAGACTCAATTTTCATCTGGATTAGATGAAGTAGAGTGTAATGGCGATGGGCCAGGTCGTAGACTTAGTGCTTCATCTGCACTAGTAGCCCATTTCTTTCCTTTTCCCTTATGAGATTGTCCACATGTTCTCTTTCAAGGAGTGGTAGGCAGTATTCGTTCAATGGGAAATACTGGGGATACGGCAATTTGTTCCACCTCCGCAATTAGCTCAGCAGGAGTAGAAGCAGTAGTCGTTCCTAGTGTTTCTATGGGAATGATACCATCTTTAAACGTATGTGTAGATAATGATTTGAGGATGGTCATGGGGGGATGAATATGAAGCGCTTCAAGCACAGAAGAGAGGTCCTGGATTTCTTGGTGTAAAAGCCACTGCTCATTAGGATTAGCCTCTATTTCTTCATGAGTAGTGGAGAACACTTTATAAAAGTTTATGGGGTGTTCCAGAGTTTTAACAGAGGTGCTGGGTAATGGTGTAGTTTCAACAGAAGTATTAGGCGATGGTGTGGGTTGACATGCTACTGGAAGAGGTTGACTTTCCTCATTCAAACTTGCCATCATGGCCTCTGTGGCCTGTGTGAGACTATTGACAGCAGCCAATAGCTCATTAGGAATATGAGGAGGAGGTACAGGTACTGCATCCTGATAAGACAGGGGCATGTTGTCAGTTGTTCTATTGACAGGGGATGGAGAAGGCGGGCAAGCAATGCCTGCTGATCATTCTGTGACAATGTAGATGACAGTCCTAATATTATCTTTAACCTCATCAGGAATAAGGTGCAGAGTAAAATTGTATATGTGCTTCTAAAGGTGCATAAGACTATGCCAGACTGATTCATCCTCAACAAGGTGTGTAAGCCTCTCAATGAGGTCTGTGGCTCTGATGATGTTAACAAGAAGGTTGACAGAGTAGGTGTTTCTTGCAAAGAGAATTCTGTTGAGTTTGATGGCATGTTGGAGACAGAGTATGGCTGCCTTGATGAGAGTAAGGTCTTTGGCGTGGGAGATGAAGGCCTCATATTGTTCTTCATCATTAGAGTATGTGGTGTCTGAGAAGGTAGATTTGTAGGGGAGTGTGAAAGAGGTGGGGAAGGGCATTCTTGCTGAAGATTTTGGATCTGGGTAAAGAGTATGTCATCAATGTAGTTCTTAATTTCAAAGCAAGTTTCTGGTTTTATAGGCATTAAGGGTCTCTGCAGCATTTCCTAGATTTTCTTTGGGTATCCACTTGTTGCTGGCAGAAGAATATTCTTTCCAGAATACTAGGTAACAGTGTTGCTTTCCATTCCCTTTATGTGCAAGGATGGCTTCTATTTCATATTCTTCTTCTTTTTCTTCTTCTTCTTCTAGAATGTCAGGTAGTGGTTCTAAGAAGTTCAGACCATGCACATTGTTTTCACTATAGGACGATAACTGAGAAGTGTGGAATGTGGGATGGATCTTCCATTGCAGGGGTAATTTGAGTGTGAAAGTGATAGGGGATAGTACTGCAGAGATGACAAATGGTCCGTATCATTTCAGGATGAGTTTCCAAGATGGAAGTTTCAGTTTGAGGTTGGCAGAGGATAGCCATACCTTATCTCTGACTTTTCACAGTTTGTACTTCTGCCCAAAAGATCTTTCCGTCATTCATTGCATAGTGATATTATGACAGGCTACCACTTCCTCTCTTATCTTCTGGAGAAGCTTTACTCATTCTTCTGCTGCAGGTACTTTTGATTCAGGGAGGATGTGTGGGAGAGCTTTTGGTTCATATCCTATCATGATGAAGAAGGGAGAGGCATCTCTTGTAGCATGTCTATGGTGATTGTGAACAAATTCAGTGATAGGAAGGTGTTCTACCCATTCCAACGGATTGTTCTGGCAATATATCCATAGATAGGTTTCTAGTTCCTGATTTAGCCATTCTGTTTGTCCATCAGTCTGCGGATGGTATGCAGTGGAGGGGGCAATAGTATAATTAAGAAGTTGTGCCAATTCTAGCAAGAATTTGGAGAGGAATTGGGGTCCTCTATTGGAGATTACTTTATCATGGAGACCAAAGCATTCAAAAACATATTTCAAGAAAAGCTTTGCCACTCCCTCAGAGGATATTGTTTTATGACAGGGAGTAATAATCACCCCCTTACTAAGTCCATGGTCTACCACGACCATGACACTGTCGAAGCCAGAGGATACCAGGAGATCAGTTATAAGATCAATGGAGATTTGTGCAAATGGGCTAGTGGCAGAGGTGGCAATAGGTGTGAGTGGAGGGGTAGTAGGATGAGTGTTGGCTTTCATTTGTTAACAAGTGGTGCATCCATCAACATATTTCCTGATAAAGGTATCCATGCCAGGCCACCAGGCTTCACGCTTAACTAGTTCCTCGGTTTTAAAATGCCTGGGATGTCCCACAGTGGGATGGTCATGATATTTTTGCAGGATACAGCATTGATGGTCAGGGGAAATATATGCGCAGTTCTTATAGAATAGGATGTTATCAGAGATTGACCAATCAGAAAGAGAGGATTTCATTGGAGGTAAGCAGAGACCATTCAAGGCATCCTGTGCCATGGCGAAGATTGGATCAAGGATAGGGTTATCAGAGGAGAGAGCAGTGCAAAGATCATCGTCAATGAGCCGAATAAACATAGAGTCTGGTAGCAGCATGGTTTCTTCATTATTGGAAGATCTGTCATCGTGGTCTGGTCACTGAGACAGTGTATCAGGAATGACTAGCTTTGATCCAGGCACATGATGTAGTTCTAGATCAAAAGAAGTCAAGAATAGCTGCCAATGTGCTTGTCTACAGGAGAGTTGTTCCAATTTTCAAAAATAGAGCAGATTCATGTGATTGGTGAATACAATGATGGGAGAAGGATGTCCTTCCAAATAGTGTTGCCAATGTGAAAGGGCTCATATAATGGCTAACAATTTTCTATCATGGATAGGATAGTTCTGTTCTGCTGGTCCAAATGACTGAGAAAGGTAGGTACATGGATAATGGCTTCTGTTTCCACCTGTTTGTAGCAACACCCCCCCCCCCCCCCTGATGCAACAAGTGAGGCATCTGTTGCTATAACGAATTGGTGGGAGGGATCAGGGTTTCAAAGTACCAGATGGCTTGTGAAGCATGTCTTGAGGTGTTCAAATGTTTGTTGACATATTGGGGTCCAGAGGAAGACAGCATCCTTTTTGGTTGAATCAATAAGGGAATGAGCTATATCCAAGTAATGGGAAACAAAGGTTCAATAGAAATTGCAGAATCCCAAAAAAGAATGGACTTCTTTAACTGATTGAGGGATAGGCCATTCTTTGATTCCGTTCATCTTATCTTTGTCCATTTCTACATGTCCAGGTTTAATGATCATGCCCAAATATTCCACTTCTTGAGAATTGAAGGTGCATTTTTCAGGTTTCAAGAATAACTTTTCATGGCAGATTTCTTCAGGATAGTACAAGTTCTTTGCTGGTGCTCCTCAATCATGTTTGAGAAGATCAGAATGTCATCCATATAGATGACTAGCCATCCTTCATTGAGTTCTGTTCGAAATGTGACATCCATATAGGCTTGGAATGTAGCAGGGGAATTACACAACCCAAAGAACATAACCATTGGTTCGAAGGATCCTTCTTCAGTGATGAACACAGCCTTCCATCTGTCTTCAGCATGGATTCAGATATTGTTGTATCCAGACCTGATATCCATTTTAGTGAAGAATTTTGTGCCATGTAGTTGTTCAATCAAAGATGAGGGGAGTGGAAGAGGATACACATTCTTTATTGTCTGGTCATTAAGAAAATGGTAATCTTGACAAGGACAAAGTTCCCTGCTTTTCTTTCCTACAAAGAAAAATCTGCTTGCTTGTGGAGATTTTGATTTGACAATAAATCCCTTGGCCAGATTTTCATTGATAAATTTCTTAACCACAAATCATTCATTGTGGGAGAGAGGGTAGATTTTGGATGTCTTAGGAATAAAACTGGGTTTCATTTCTATTCAATGATCAATACCAGATCTTTCTGGGGGGAGTTGATTTAGACTGTCTTTTGCCAATACATTGGAAAAGTCATGGAGATAGGAGGGGACTAGTTCTTCGAAAGTTTTCTTTTGTTTGACCTTTTCCTCAGATGCGAATTCTTGAGCTTTATTGCTATACTTGGGCATCTCAATAGGGATTTCTTCAATTCTTTTAAGGTATTCTCTGTTATCTGTGAGGGTTTCAGGAGGAACTGGCGAAGTTGTCCATACATCTTCTTTGATATTGAAGTTTTGAAAGAATGTGTTCTTTGGTTGGGATGTTTCTTTCACATATTTTTCTATTTCAGTAGATTTCATTGTGGCAGGAAGGGAGAGAGTCTGACTGGTCCAATTGATTAATGGATTCATTGCTCAGAGCCAAGGGATTCCTAGAAGGATCTGATCTTTGGTTCCTAGCTTCATTATGTTGAACTTTCCTATCATCATCCTCTCATTGATCTTGATGATAAGCATGCAATACCATTCTACCAGTCCCCTGCTACAATAGCTTCCATCTGCAGTTCTAATAAAAAATGGTTTCTCAATTTCTTGGTTTGAATCTTGTGCTTCTTTATGAAGTCCTCAGAGATGTAAGTTCTGGCCACTCCAGAATCAACTACTGCATTGGTTTCGACATTTTTCTGATGTGTTCATGAAATGAGAGTAACTGGGACTCAAAGTTCCTTTCTTTCACCAATTGCTTGTATTACATGTACTGATTCTTCTGGAGATACTATCATCAATATAGATCTTCTCTTCAAAAATCCTTGTCAATCCACCTTGCTTCCTCTCCTTCTTCTACTTTTCACATGGGTGGGAATGGTTCTTTCCTTTTCTGTGGGCATTCCCTAGCACAGTGTCCGACTTGATGGCAGTTAAAGCATTTTCCAGTTCACATATGGTTCTGTTTCTTGGCTTCAGTAAGCCTGTAAATTACCATGGCATCCCAGTCTCTGGTGGGGATGAATTGCTGATCTCCAAATCTTCTTTTCTTTTGTTGGGAAAAAGATCCAGCCCTAATGGATTGGAGCTGCATATGGCAGTTGTTCATATCCACAACTGCAGCGATATAATCATCAAGGTTCTTCAGAACTCCTCCAGCATTAAATATCTTGGTAAGAAGTCTGGTGTTTAGCCCATTCTGGAAATGGAATATCTTCATATGTTCTTCCTTGATTTTTGCCTGCACAAGGAGTCTTTGGAAGTCTGCAATGTAGCTCTGCAGTTCTCTGTTGCCATGTTTCAGATGAATAATCTTTGCTAGGGCAGTTCCGGAAGGGTCTATAGCTCCAAAGGCTTTATTGAATGTTTCCATGAATTCTTTCATCATCCTGTACCCTTTCTTCTGCCCAGTGGTGTCAATATGCTGGGTGTCTGCTAAGAATTCTTCTTTCCATAGTCGTGCATGTCCTTCATTCATGAAAGAGGTGATAAAGATGACACATTGTTTGTCAGTCTTGTATAGTTCCTCGTTAATATCCATATAAGCATTGCAGGATAGGATGAAGGATTTGGACTTCTTCCAATCTCCATTAAAGATGGGTGAGTGATTGATCTTGTATTCAAATGGTTTTGATGAGGTCGACATGTTCAATGGTGGTACAGGAGTACCAAGGTTCAAGGCTCAAAAGATAGGAGTGAGTGAAGTCAGGTTGTCATTTTTCCTCTGCCTGCACTAGCTGTCTTGCTCAGCCAGGACTTATCTGTTCTGGTTTTGGGTTTCATTGAGACACATATGGATATAGGTGTCTTTCATGGACTTGAATCTTTTGTTATGAACTAGGATAGTTCTAACAACAGAGACTCAACAGAGTTTCTGGCTGTTGAGATTCATAAAGTCCTTCAGAAAAGGAGTTCTTAGACTTATTCAAAGGAGTGCTTCAATTAAGAATACAAGTTCAGGTGACTTAAGATTGGAGGTCTTAGCAAAGGAAGTTTTGGGTAAAACCTAGTAAGACTCAAGTGAAGTTTCTACATAGCTAATACATGTGCTTAAATAGGCCAATATGTGCACATGGACCAAGATAGTCATGAGATGGAAAAGAAGACATGTCAGAAGAAACAAGAGTAACAAAAGATATAGGTGTTATTGTAACACTGGAAGACAGAAGGTGAATAAGGTGTCTGGAACAGAAACCAAAGACTTACATGCAGGTGAGGTCTCAAAAGACCACTTATTAAATGATGCAATTGATGGAAAATGGATAAAGGAGAGAGGGTGAGTAAGGACTTTGCGACAGAGATGAGGTGTTCACCAGTGAGACTGTGGAGATGCAGAATGAAAAGACAATGAAGATTCAAATGCTGACACAATATTTTCCCACACAATTTTTGATAGAGAAAATGATATTTGCTGCAATCAGAACCCTCCCCCACTCTGTGGGAGTCAGGAACTACAGCAGCTTCACATAGTTGCAATAGAATGATAAACTGATTTACTCAATATATATCCCATTTAATTTTCACTCAGAGTCAATATATCTTGCACAGTAAAGATTAATATATATATATATCAACTGTATTTTCAACAATTACAACAACATATAGTAGGTTAAGGATAGTAGACACTATCAGTGGTGTGGTATTTGATTATGTGTTTGTGAAGTTTGTAAGATCTGTGGTGTCTTGTGGCACCTTGTGAAACCTTGTGATACCTGTGACGAAATTTGTAGTTTGCTGATGAACTTACAGGATAGGTAGAGGTTTTTGGCATTGGCATGTGGTGTCTCATGTGTTACATATTCTCCATTTGTTTGTTGTTGTGGTTGAGTTATTATGGTGGTCTAGGTGCTATGCAATAGGTCCTTTAGTTTGTTGGAGTTTTCATTTGTGGGTCTGGCCAGCTGATGGCTGTGAGCAGTGTTTGCTCAACCTTGCCCCGCAAAATTTGCGTGGGAAAATTCAACCATGGTAGTGGTTCGAGTTCAAGGGCCTCCCCTAATTGGTTCTAACTAGAGGGGGAGGGTTTTACTGATTGGCAAGTGCACATGCCACACTTAATGACAAATTGAAGGTAGCAAAACAGAATTTTGAAAAAGTCGTACTGCAGTTTGATATGCAACACACTGTAAACGCTCGTTACATGAGGTTGCTGGGTTGCGAGGTCTAGCAATCCGAAGAGTCTCACACATGACCCATTGTGATTCACAAAAAGCGTTAGAAGGATAGAGACATCTACAATTCCATCATGATACAGAGCGACCAACCGGTCAACTCTTTCAAGAAAGACGACCTTATACAAATAACATTTTTTAAATTTTATGCAGCAACAGCAACCTCCCCTAGCTGCTGACGTTCTCTCGAGGTCTCGTGGTGCTGCTGGAGCAATCGGTCGAGTGCCTCCTTTTGACCGACTGCGAGCTCTCCAGACTGGATGCCAGAGTGATATATACGCAGCAGGGAGTCAACATCGTCCATGGATTGAGTACGGACATCAGCGAGCTCCTTGATCTTGGCAGTTGCATCCTTGACCTGTTACAATCGTATTAGCAAATTGTGGAATGGCGAGACAAAGGTTATATAGCAGACCTCATCGTCGGTGAGATTGAGTCCGAGCTGCTCAACTCTTGACTTGACAGCGTTCCAGCCAGTGAGACGGTGTCTGATGGCAAACTTCAGCCTATCACAAGTCATGAAGGCTAGGAAAGGTACACACCCAATCGACACGTATCGGGTAAGCCCAAAGTCTTCAGGCTTTAAAATCTCGTATGTGCTAGGGTTGTTCAAGATCGCCTTAGCATGAATACCAGCCTTGTGCGTAAAAGCACAGTAGCCGGTGATTGGGTTCATGAAAGGCACGTTGACCTCTACTGCCTCTGCGACGAGGTTTTCAATCTCGCGCAGCATGGGTAGATTGTACTTGGCCTTGACGTATTCAGGGTTGGCAGCGTACAGGCATGCCACGAGACCACCGAGAGGCGTGATACCGACACGCTCACCAATGCCAAGTACCGCTAAGAGAGATTCAGCCACGTACCAGTGAGGAAAAAACGAATATACGTACAGGTATCGATGTGTGTTGCGCCAGCCTCCAATGCGCAATAAGCGTTAGCGATTGCCATTCCAGTGTCATTGTGTAAGTGGATCTCAATATCACAACCAACGACGCCGCGGAGGGTACGAACAAGGTCATAGACTTGTCTAGGGTTTGCGCATCCAACGGTGTCAGCTATGCCCACACGGTTGACACCGACCTTGTCGACAGTCTGGTATATGGAAAGTAGATCGACGAGGTCGGAACGGAAGGAATCTTCTGAGGAAAAGCGAACTTCGATGCCCTTGGACTTGACGAATGTGATGACTTCGATGGCGGTCTTGGTAATGTAAGTCATGTCCTTGCCGTGGGAGAATTCGCGGAGGAACGAAGATGTTCCAATCACAACATCGACCCCATCAACACCTACGGATTGTGCAAATGAGTGAAAAGATAGGGTGAAAGCACTGTGAAGCTCACCAGTTTCGACGGCAATTCGTGCATCGTCCATGTGGCAACGAATGTGGGTGAGAATTTTGGCCTTGAGACCGAGCTTGCAGATGGCCTCGCAGTCAGCACGCGATTGCTCAGATGCAGCGGGAGAGGTTAACTCGATGTACTCGACACCGAATGCATCAAGGGCCTTGGCGATTGCGATTTTTGTTTTGGTATCGAAGAAGGCGTTGGCAAACTGCTCACCCTCTGGATCACCAGTCAAACCAGGCCAAAGTGCAAAAGACTTGCAAGACGTACCTCGAAGAGTACTCTCGATGATAGAGAAGTTTGATATGTTGCTCAGGAAGTCTGATGCGCGTGGTGCATACGGATTCCTGCGCTGTGCTTCACTGGGCTGTCCATTGGCACCGTTCGCGAAATTGATGCCGTTGGATCTGGCAGCATTCAGGCCGTTTGCACCGTTGATCTGGATCATCTGGGTCTTGTCAGGCATCGATAGGGATTCTGTATTTTGCTGTGAGCAGGAGCACGGCATTTTATAGTTTTGAGAGGACGATGAATGAGATCTGGTTAGGACAGTCAGAACGAGTCACGATCGATCATAAAATTAGCTTGACACACTTACAAGCCTGGGAATGACAAATAATTTAATTAACAATAAGTAATGAGCTCTACACAGATAGGATTGCGACATCAGACGTTGCGCGAGTCCTCAAATGAACGGTCGATGATAGGTTCCCTTAAGCTTGTCGTGGCTCCGTCCGCGCCACTGTCCGAGCACCACTGACATGCATATACCCCTATACTATGGCCACCCGCAAAATCACACCATTGCATAGTATCTTTTGCATATAGCTATTTAAATCACTTGTCACTTATCACCATTCCGTATGAGTGACTTTCAGACATTCTGGTACCAAGGCCCAAGTTAATCTCATTATCTAGTGCCTGAGCGCTGAGCAGCTCATCTGCAAATGTAATCGGAGTGTGTCTGTCAGGCCAGGAGACATGAACATCACTAGCGAGGGATGCCAGGGGGAATTTCTCATACGATAAAGCATAGTTGACGCCAAAGAACTGAAAGTGATAAAGGAAGGTGTTTTGACGCTCGTCTAGATATGGCATCTAATCCCAATTCCCCGCAAGTCATCGTAGAATCGATGAAGAACAGCAACGATTTCCTGCATCAGATATCAACGTGTGCATTATTGAGTTTCTCTCCTGAGGATCACAGACTCGACTATTTTCCTCATCTCCAGGCTCCAGTTGTGGTAGCTGAGAAGAGCGCTGACTCCACGCAGCGCAACGACAAATACTACTTAACGCGTGTTTGCGTGCGAGATGATGAAGGGCGTAATAAAATGTTAGTCCGTGTGTGATCTATGAAGACGAGGAATAAAGTCTGTCCTTCAGTTGCAAGGATTCAGTACTCAGAGTGAGGCACAGAGTCACGGCAACGACTACACACCGCTGCATACACATATAATCACTCTAGCTCTCATTTGCAATGTTCAACTCTCATAGACATACCTGGTCCGTACTCGTTACACATTTAGCGTAGTAGTAAGGCGAGAGTAGGTTTCATTCCAGCGTATTTGCAGATCGCCTAGTCTCCCGAGTGATTGTGTGGGTAGTATCATATGAGAGCAAACATAGAGAGGACATGAATAATGCAATAAAACCTGTCTAACCCCGTTTCTTCGACACACCGACCGTTTTCCCGCGACGGCCTGCATCACGTTTCAAAAAAGTGATAGCATAAAGCAGGAACGAGTTGCTTACCAGTAGTTTTTGTGTGTTGACCACGCACCCGCAAGCCCCAGAAGTGCCTGAGACCACGGTGGGCCCGAATCTTCTTCAATCGCTCGAGGTCATCACGCAACTTCGAATCGACACCGTTGGAAAGGATCTGCGAGTCCTTGCCGTCCACAATGTCCTTCTGTCTGTTCAAAAACCATGTGGGGATTTTGAATTGAGTGGGATTTTGGATGATCGTAACAATACGCTCAAGCTCGTCAGAGTTCAATTCACCAGCACTATACAATTATATGAGCGAATTGCGTACCACAGAATGGAAACACATACCGCTTGTTAAGGTCAACATCTGCCTTCTTGCAAACAAGGTTGGAGTAACGACGTCCAACACCCTTGATCTCCGTCAGAGCGTACATAATCTTGCGCTTTCCGTCAACATTAGTGTTGAGCAAACGCAGAATGTGCTGTGTATGGCGTAAATCGAAAGTAGATACAAAGTTCAAGGCAAACAGACCTGGAACTGTTGATGTGCTTCAGGAACGACGAGGGACATGGTAGTGATCTGCAGAAAAAGATTCCATAAGCCTGTTATCCAGAGGAAAATCCTTCCATCCAGCGAAAACCTGTCTCAAAATCTTCTGATTCTTTCCAGACAAGCAAAGTGCGTCCTAACGGATTGGGGCGTGCATGAAAATGGGCTCACCTTCGTTCAATCGATAGCCTTGACGCTGGGTATGACAGCGAGCGGTGGGTGAATGGTGAGACACAATTTCTCGGCAAATTCCGCTATCCGCGATCACGTGGCATGTGGTACAGTCGCGTGTTGCCAGTGTGGCCGTGACGGTACTAGTACTGATTTGAACTTGCTCGTCACTTCATTTTCTAACCACATCCTCATCACAAAGATCTGATACATGTCCAAGAGAAAGGTGGGAGATGCATTAACCATATCCTTGCCACCCTCTCATATTTCCAGCAGTGTAGCTCTCCAGCAATTCTGAACGCAGAACTCGAAGCTGTCCGCGGGAAGGTCTCCCTTGAAGAGACAGAGGAGTCATGGGACAAGATCGAGCAGGGCATCGTGCAGCTCACCCAATGTTGTAATAACGGTGGATGCGACTTCGCCACGGAAATGGTCGCTGGTATACGCTCGCTTTCTAGACCTATCAACCACGCTATGAATTCGGAGCGTAGTAGGCTGTCAGGTTCCACGATCGAACTTGTGAAGGCTCTGTTAACCGGTCTGGGCTCTTCATTCGAGCCTCTCGTCCCGCTGTTTATGCCAACTCTTCTCGGGCTTTGTGGCCGGACCAACAAGGTGTTCACAAGCCGAGCAAAGGCGTGCATTCTCGCTGCAATTGAAAATACTCAATCGACTTCCATTCTGCCATATCTGGCAGACTCTTTAAGCCAAAAGTCGGTTTCTCTGCGTTTAGTGGCTGCAGAGGGCGTCCTTGCTTGCCTAAACTGCTTCAATCCTCCCGATATTGAGAAAGACACGCGTGCTCGACTTATCGAAGACGTTATCAAGTTGACTGCCCGGGATGCCAGCGCAGACGTTAGAAGAGTGGGAAAGTTGATTTTTGAGGCATATAAAGCCCTTTTACCTGATCGCGTAGATAGGTTGGTTCCTAAAGCTTCCACTCGTGACATACATGCCTGACATACATGATTCAGTTTCATTGCGCCCTTAACCCCTGTCATCAAGAAGTACTTAGACGTGAAGGGGACAGTTGCTTCACGGTTGGCTGCACAAGCAGTTTCCCGTGGTTCCGCAGCGACAGGAAGAGTGACCTCAAAGCCAATGGGGTCCCTCCAGGCTCAGAAGACGAGTTCTCATTCTAGAGCTCCATCTACGCAGAGCACTACCTCCACTCGTGCTTCCGGGAAACATGCAGAGAGACCCATACATTCTCCTAGCTCTGAACTGCCGCGAGATGTACCTGCAGCAAGGCCACGTGCTGTGTTAAGTCAAGCAACATCTAGTGCAATTGCGGGGCCATCAGTGAGGGAAACATCTCGCCAAGGTGCACTCCGTCCCCCGTCGGTGGAAACAGGTCCATCCACTATGCAAAGCACAAATCGACGGAAGGACATCTCACGTCCTCCACTTCCCACTATGCAGGGCCCTCAGCGAGTAGGCACTGTGCTCATGAAGTCGCACGACGAGAAGCCTCGTGTTGGAGGAGGAGCTCGAAGAGTTCTTATTCCCACAGCTCCTTTACCAGAAACCAATGACACCACGACAATACGGCCAGTGTCAAAGACCGGTCCCCCGAAAACCAAGCCAACTTCGGTTAACTCACTCGCACAATCTGTTCCGGAACGAGATTCACAGAATGATCCAGTAACCACAAAGATTAGCTCAACTGCCCCAGCTCGCGCTGCGTCGTTAGCGGTCACTGCTACCACCAGACCACCGTCTCGAACGGGACCACGGCCAGTGACAAAATTAGACAATCCGCCGACCAAGAGTACAAGCTCTCGGCCTGGTAGGCCACGGTCGCCGACCACGGAGGTTGAGCAACAGCAGACTTCCCGTAAGCAGGTTGTTGAACCAAGTCGTTCTAGCCAGCAAGCCGCAGTTCAGAAGAAGCCGGTGTGGGGAGGACGATCGTCGGGCAAACCATCCAAGCCTGTCGTCAAGGGACTTTCAATACGCCCCAAGCAGGGCGGGGTGAAGAATTCTGACACTTGCAAGCCCGCACCGGAACATGTACCATTGCCTCCCAGTCCCACTGTATGTCCTACTGCAGTGCCTCTGCCATCTTCCCCACCCTGTAGTCCCCGTCAGTCACCTCAGCTCGAGCCACCGGCGTCAGGAAGGCAATCTGTGCAAGTTACTATCGATGATACACATGTCGCAGAAGATGTTCGTCCTCCCTCCACTTCCATTGAAGCTACGCCTCTGCGCAATGTGAAACTTCAAGAGTCCCCATCCAAAACACCCATAACAGCTCTCCTTTCATCCATTCAACGTGGATTCTTGTTTACACCTTCATCGCCGCTCTCACCTCCCCAAGCTTATGTAACTGAAGTCATTGCTCATACATACCGCCCAAACAGCCCAACAGCTTACAAAGACATAGCCTGTGTTGGTGTCATTTAGGATAGCACGGCACGACAGACTGAAAGTCATGGATGTCAACTAGACTATATGCCTATCGTAGTAATTGACTTGGAATTAATGACATCCGTATACTAGAGCAGTGTGGAACTTTGAGCATATCCGTAATGCGGAAGGATCGACTTCCTTGTATTGGGTCTGTCTACGAGAGACCACTATAAATCCTGCAAGTTATCTGGTGCGCGAACCTGAATCTATGGTCAATCAATGTATCAGAGACCAGAAGTGAACACATGCCATCCATCAATGACTCAAGAACCTGCGTCCCTTGAGTAGTCGTCTGGCTATAATCTTTCTACCAGTTGCGGTCTTCTTCCGAGCAAGAAAGCCATGCTTTCTTTTGCGCTTTCGCTGTGAAGGTTGGTACTCGGTACCACGGGAGGCAAAACGCCTCTGACCGAGCGCGTCACATAGTGAAGGTAGTGAGAGTGTTTGTGGTACAAGTAGCGCGCGGTTGATTAGAGTAGAGCGTGACGCCGGAATAATTGAATTCACCGCAGTGAACGATGGTATAGTGAGCAATGGTCTACGAAGCGCTCCCAGCAGTTGAAGAAACATGTTGAAGACTTCAAGAAGTGCTAAAATTTAGACTCACAGGCGATCATGCTCATCCAAGTCATGTGACCATTAAATTAAGAAGTTCAGGGTTGTACTCAACAAGTACTTACAAGCGACTTGGGGATCCTTCAGGATGTCGATAACGCCAGGAAAACCCAGAGTATCAGGTATTCCGACTCCTGGAAAGTCTAGCGGCATCCCTACTCCAGGCAGATTTCGTTCTTCATCGTCTGCCAATTCTCAACCTATTTTTGACTCTGATGTGGAGTTTATGTCGCGTGCATTCGTAAACGCGATCAAGGCCAATGATCCTGCACAACATCGTACCAGCACCACTTCGAATAATTCCCCTTCATCATCTTCTCCAAAGTCAAGTTTAGCAACATTGCAATCAGGCCGTCGTTCTGTAACTGGTCGTCCTTCCTCGGTCGCCTCAACCTCGGCATTTGCACAGAGTAGGACAAAGACTCCAGGACCACGCGCTCCAAGCAGACAATCAGATGTTTTTACCCGTAGCGTAAGTCGAGCCGGGAAAACATTCGAAGTAGGAGACAATGTCAGGATAGAGTCTTTGGGGTTCGAAGGCTGCCTACGGTTTATTGGAGAGATAGACGGTAAATCCGGCTTGTGGGCGGGAGTCGAACTTAGTGGAGGTTTTTCAGGCAAAGGAAAGAATGATGGATCTGTCGGAGGGTGAGTTTTCTGTTCCGTATTGACTGCTAGCAGTACCCGTGCACAATAACAGCTGCAGAGTATCTTGCTGAAAGTATTTCTGCAGGAAACAATACTTCGTGTGTCCTCCAAATTGTGGTGTATTCGTTGCTACCGCGAAGCTCTCTGCTCCCACCATGCCTTCTAGCTACCGGCCTCCCTCAGTGGCCTCCTCTCGCGGAGGTCGCATAACACCATCCTTTTCTGGCAGAGTCACTCCCTCACATTCACTATCTTTTGGAAGTGGACGCATCACCCCGTCCAACCTCTTTAGCCGCTCCAATGCTGGCACAACTCCTGCGGCTCGTAAGACAAAGCCAATTCCACAATTAGGCTTGTCACAATCCCCAAGACCCCAATTAGACACTCAAATTACCTCAGGTTCGAGGGCTTCCAAATATATCGGTCTTACAGCGAAACAATTGAAAGCCAATGGCGATGGTACCTCAGAGTATACTCTTCGTTCTCCATCTTCGCCATCACGCGGACCTCCAGTTGTTGATTTGAATTTACATCCTTCGGATTCTCCATTTACTACACCAAAGGCTGGTGCTGCTCCTCGTGCTCCCAATGTGTACAGCGGCGCACTCACCCCCGGCCTCAAAGGCCGCACTTCTCTAAATACCCCACGCCCAAGGATACCTAGCGCAATTGCTATGCCACCTCCAGCCTCACCTGCACGATCAGCATCCTTTACGTCTACTTATTCCTTGAATGATGGCCCTGACCTCACACATGAGGATCCGACGTCGCGTGTTCAGCTGCGTTCTTCGATGGATCTGACTGCTTCTTCGCAGGCTTTGCAGGATAAGATCAACCAACTCCTTTTAGGGCAATCTATATCGCCACCCAAGATAAGTGGCAACAGTCCATCTCGACCGTCCTCAGTCACCTCCCTTCGATCTGCTTTTCCCGACAATGACTTGCAAAAGGACGCTCTACATTCTCGCCTAGAATCTCTCGAGCGCGAGAATGATTCTCTCCGTAATGCTGCTGACGCGGCTCGTGCAGACGTCGCGCTAATCCAAACCCTCGAATCTGAGCGCAATGCAGCTCTCGCCTCTGTTTCCTCTACGGAAAACCAGCTCCGGACTCTCGAGCGCAAACTCGCCGAGCGAGAGTCGAAGACTGAATCCCTCGAACGCGCCGCGCTGAAAACAACGTCTGAACTAGAACGCGTCAAGAACGAGAATGAGGTTCGTATCACAGACCTGCAGGCCAAACTTGACACGAACGAGTCACTCGTCAAGAGTCTGAAAGAAGCAATTGCGGCGAAGGAGGGCGTGGAGCATGATAGGGATGCGCTCCTTAAGGCCAAGAATGATGAAATCGGGCTTTTAGAAGGTCGATTAGAGAAGGTGTCAAGCGAGTTAGAGGCGGACAGAAAAGAATTAAACGCACAGATTGATGAACTTCGTCAAGCTGGCCAGGTCAGCTATATTACATTTGAACTGACATAAATTTAACCATCATTTTAGGAAACAATCGCGTTGTACGAAGAACGTCTCAGCACAGCAGATTCCCGTCGATATGAGCTTGAGGACCGCGTCGTGTTTCTGGAGGACCAGGTCAAGAAAGCCTCTACTCCTCTCTCTCCAAGCACCGCTCTCCAACGCGCCACTTCTGCTGCTGAAATTGACAATGAGAATCTTCGCGAGCAAGTGCAACACTTGCAACGCAAGCTTACAATGCTAGAGGACTCTCTCGAAGATGCTCATGCGGTATCTGAACGAGAGGAAGCTGCTGTCCGTGAGCGAATGAAACGGTTCAAGGACAAGGAGGATGTGATGCGAAGCGAACTCAACGAGGGGCGCAAGACTGTTGAACAGGTTCTCAAAGCGGAGGCTCTCGCTAAAGGTCGCGTCGAAGAGGTCGAAGAGGCCTTACGAGAAAGTACTCTTGCGCTCGAAAACGCCCAGGCCGAAATCGAGAATCTTAGATCCGACGTTGCTGTGAGTAGCTTACTTCGAGTCACTTCACATGTTAACTGAGTCCATCAGGTTGCTAGGTTGGAAATAAACGGCATCCCCGACTCGCAGAAACTCAAAGCTGATGAGCGCACGCGCCTCATAGAGGAAGTTCAAGAGCTGCGTGAGGAACTCGATCAATTGCGATCATCTGCAGCATCGGCCTCTTCAACAGCTGATGTAAGAAGCTACCCTGATTTCATATATGGTCATTGACAATCACGAGTGTAGGATGATACTAATTGGCAAGCGAAGCACGAGCAAGTGCAAAAGGAGGTGCTTGTTTTGCGCAAGAGTCTCGAGGAGCGTGCTTTGGAGCTCGACACTATGAAGAAGAGACTTAACCGCGACATACCCGTCAACGGCATCCAAGAGCCACCGAAGATACCAACCTCGTCTAAGCAGGAATCCGCAGAACTAATGGGTCTCAAGTTGGTTTTGTTTCTAAAATTCTCCTTCTCGCGCTCATATATCATTAGACATATTATCCAAGACTTACAGCAAGAGACTTCAGCAGTGACTCAGCGAAATAAGTTACTAGAATCTGAGAACAGACTCTTGATGTCAGAGACCGATCAACTTCGCCAGGTACGACTCACGTGAAGCAACCGACGAACTATCATTTACCATTTATTGCAGGAACTGAAATTACTGGAGGAGAACATCGAACAGAGTTTGTTGCGTGAAGAGGCTGCTCTTGGAACGCAGAATACAACGGCATCTGGTGACGAGCAGATGTCTAGGTTGGAAGTATGTCAACGCGTAGTGTATTCAGCTTGTCAAACTGACTTGTGTCGCAGAACGAACTGGAACAGTTGCGTAAGCGCTTAACTGAGACTGAAATGAAGACCGCCCGTGTTACACATGATGTACGTGCCAATCTCTCTTGTTATACCCTCCTAACCAGCATGCAGCTGAATAAAGAGATCGGTGAGCTAGAGGCGCTCGTGGAATCAAAGGTATGTGTCATCGATGCATGTGGTGCAGATTCTGATTCGATTTGTAGATCTATCGCGAAGTAAGTTTCATCCCACAACTCATAGGTACGCTGTCATACTTATCTAACTTCTTACAGGATGAACTCGAACAAGAACTCGAGCGTCTTAAAGAGAAGTTGTCGCGGAACAACAAGAAGTCGTCAAAGAATTGCCTCGAACCAACAGATTTACCTCCTCACAAGCGTTCATCCACCCCAAACATTAATCGAAGTTCTAGCGAAGACGTCTGTGAGATCTGTGAGAGACCGGGGCACGACATCTTCACTTGCGACCTTTTGCGGGACGAGACGCCCCCTGCTCGTGAGCAAAACGTAGCTAAGAAGACAAATGGAGATCCGTCAGACTTGTTTTGCGTTGACTGTGAGGGGCACGGGCATGTAGCTGCTGATTGTCCACACTCATTGGATGTCTTTTGAATGTTGTTGAACCCTTTTTTTTAACACCACTATCGTTTTTCGTACCCCCTCTTACAGGATACACCTTCATGCACACATGGATCACCTACATAGCGTACTTTCAGTTAGTAGCACATACCAATCTGCCATCATATACACCTTTCCCAAAATGACGAGAAAGGCAAGTGTCTCCTATGACGCAGTAAAGTGACGTCATGTCATAATGTCTGCGTTCCACAAACATGAGACGACAAGCACCTTTACATTGAACGTTCTAGTCTTTGAACCAAACCTCGAATCTTAAATATGTCCTACGCCTCTGTTGCTGCTCACGATGCTCCTCCCTCGTCTGAGCAGGTATGTACTTACGAAAATTGGAATACTACTGGGTCGTGCTCACTAGTGTGCCCCTCAGCCTCGTCCGGATCCTGCGCTTCTCACTACCGACCGCTCCTCTGCAAGTAATGTTATTGACGACACCCTTAAAGTAAATGTCGTTTCCAGCGATTTTAAAGAGAACCCTGCGACATACACATCCAAAACATATGCTCCAGAAGGCATTGATGACGATCTTGTCGACCCAGGCAGGCAAGCGGTGACAGGTAAAGGTCATAAGCGCCTTCAAGAGGCTCGGGCGGAAGGTATTTATTTGTGGGAGGTCACAAAGCACTATTTGTTTCGTCCAGGTGTTGCTGGTGGTCTCATTGGCCTAGGTACGGTCGGATTTTTCTGAGTCTCTGTGTTGGTTGACAGTGCTTCCCTAAGTGAATGTCGGCCTTCTATCTCGCGTGGGCTACGGATTCTACACGAAACCTAGTCTTCGTCAGAATTTCACTGCCATCAGCTCGGCAGCGGCAGGAGCACTGCTATTGATCGGGACTGAAGGTTACGCAGCACAGAAGTATCGACAGACCCCTATCGGCCGTCAGGAAGAACGACGCGCGCGTGAGGAGGGCACCCTCATCTACAAGCAGCTTCGAGAGCACGTTTTTCGTCCGGGTGTCTTGGGCGGTTTGGTCGGACTAGGTCAGCGAAAAACCATTTTCCGATTTCTTGAAATATTCATCCCCCTGTTATCAGTAAACACAGCAATCCTTGGAGCAGTGGGGTATTACAGCTATGAAAACTGGCACAAACCTAAGTGGAACCGGGATGTCGTCACTGCTGTTGCATTTGGCCTGCTCACGCTTTGGGGTGGCGAAGGGTGAGCAAGATGGTGCTGCTTTGTGTCTGCTGATGCTAAGATTCACTTGCAGATATCTTGCAGAGCGTTATCGTGCAGAACGGCGGAGACAGTAATGTCAGTAGGCTGTATCTGGAAGAGCACTTGTACACTATGTCAGCTTACTTCGATGAATTATTTTTTTACTGAGCGTCAAGTGTGTTCGCAGACTAGACAAGTCACTTGAAAAGATTTTCTATAAATCGCTCCCACATTTCACCACTGAGTGTATGTTAATAAGCAAGGAATGGCACACGTATCATTTCGTATCGCACAAAGAAAAAGAATTGAATGTTCCATGGTATCAAACTTGACGGCAGGCTGGGGTGACGGCCGGTGGCAAGGTAAAAGTGGCGAGTCACCACAGAACGTTGACAGAGGGAAGACAAGACACGAAGAAGCCTGCGCAAGGATCACAATCTGCATAGGATCTTGGAAATTAGATGACAACATGATGTTCATGCTGTCTCCTGAGTGAACGGTGTACTTCTGTCTTGCGTTGTCTATGCACTGTATACAAGCCTTCCACAGAAAGTACGTGATTCTGGCTGGTTAGTCCTCGTCGCTTTCCTCCTCTCCTATACTGTCTTCATCGTCGCCTTCGCTGTCTTCCGGCTGTGCGGCCCAGTCTGAAATGTCAAGCTTTTCATGTCGCACTGATTCTGTCAAGGATGATTAGTTGTGTTGTTGAAGTAAGCGAGCAGGGTAGTGGGCTCACCATTATCTTTTACTTCGTACCCAGCCTGGGTAACGCATTTTACCAACTCGGCTTTCGTTCCTACAGTAGTACTGTTGCCCAAGATGCATCCGTCCAGCTTCGCCCTGGAGTAGGGTATGTCATTGTCAGATAATAATTGAAGATTACACACCCATCAGAAATCACACAATGATCCAGAAGAACGCAGCCCACAATCTTCACCATCTTTCCGATGACACAATGTTTTCCTATTGTAGAATTTTTAATGGTTGACTTCTCTTCGACACGTGTGAAGTCTCCAATGGAGGTGTCAGCTACGAACTGATGTATCTCATTTTCAGTGATGATCTGATTAGGATAAGAAGAAGACAAACGTGACGATTTGCTTCGAGGTACGCTGGTAAATTGTTGACGCGAATAGCGAACCCGTCATCCGCTCGATGAATTATAATTCCTATTCGAATGCTCGTAGCATATTTTTCCTGCTTTGTCGATTGGTATTGCAATTTGCATAACCAGGGAAAGAAGTCGTCTCTGAGAGAGTCAAACCGAGTCTTCCGGGCCAACAAGTCGAGCACAGCACGTTTACAAACGTAAACATGCGAGTCTAGCAGCATCGAAGACAACTTTGCCTGTGGATATCTAAAGAATTGAGTCACCACGCACAAATGCGGAACGATATAAATCACCTTGAGAGTAAGGTCATGCGCAACTCTAGTTCATGCCTGTTTTTATCAGTTTCATAAGGACTATCTACGTATAACAGGGTGCCACTGAGATGATCCCATACGATCGGAGTTGGTTTTGCTGGAGAACCCCAACCCCACTCGTCTTGGGTGGCTTGCTTGTCTGATTTGTGTTCATACCAACACGAAGTCACAATGGAACCATCGGACATCGTGTCCGTGCGGAACTTGTTGAGCAGCTTTGATAAAGGTAGGGAAGGTGGCGGTATGAAGTCGCAAGGGATGAGAATGAAATCCTCCTTGATGCGGTTGGCGAAATGGCGAAGTACGGAGCAGGTCCCTGCACTTAGTTCCTGTGATTCATCGAAAGTCTGAAGGTCAATGTGAACGGAAGAGAAGGATGCAGATGAAGACTGTGAGTGGATATAATGTGATATTGCAGAGCGGTGGGATGAAGGACAGATCAAAAGGACATCTGATACTTGATAAGCACATCCTTGATCCAAACAAGTTGTATGAAGTTATCAAGTCCACCTTTGATACCAGACTGTTCGACCCATGACAAGGGATAGTCGAGCATGGGTTTATTTGAGATCGGAAGCAACGCCTTTGGACAGGGCTCATCACCATGTTCACCAGTCAAAGGAAGCAGTCTACAAATGAATGATGATATAGTAGTCAATCCATAATTCACGAGTGTCCGGACTTACTCGTTCCCAAATCCCGCTAGGATAACTGCTACGAATTCACGAGTGACTACTTCAACTGGAGTAACGTCAAAGTTCATCATCGCGCACGGGGATAGTTTCTGACTTGGATTTTATGATCAGAGTCATACATACCCTCCTACTGTGACATCGTGACAGTCACGTACAATTGCGTTAACGGGACTTTGTGTAGCTTCATCGATAATCTCCAGGACGTCTCTGTCAGCATTGTGCTTGCCGCAATGGCTGCTCAGCCAACCGTGCATCAACTATTCAGACGCCTGGAAACTGTAGGCAAGGGTGCCTATGGTTCCGTCCATAAAGGCGTCCATATACCCACAGGAAATATCGTGGCCCTAAAAATCATCAACTTAGACACTGCTGATGACGACGTGGAAGCCATTCAACGCGAAGTAGCTCTATTAACCCAGCTTCGTGATGCCCCCAACGTCACCAAGTATTACGGTTGTTATCTTGACGGCCCGCGCGTTTGGATCGCTATGGAATTCGCCCAGGGCGGAAGTGTCCGCACTCTCATGCAGACTTCTAAGGACCGTGTTCTCGAGGAGCGGTTCATTGTACTCATTACCCGTGAGGTTGTCATTGGGCTCAATTACCTACATAAATCTGCCATCATCCATAGAGATATCAAAGCCGCTAACATCCTCATCACTGCCACCGGTAAAGTTATGATTTGCGACTTCGGTGTCTCCGCACTCTCTGCCACGACTACGAGCAAACGAAACACTCTGATGGGCACCCCGAATTGGATGGCTCCCGAAGTAGCACAGCCAGTGCCAACGTACGATAGCAAGGCCGATATTTGGAGTTTGGGCATCATGATTTATGAGATGGTGAAGGGTGCACCTCCTCACTCAGATTTGAGGGATGCAATCAAGGTCATGCAGTTAATAACCAAAGTACAACCCCCTCAATTGGCCGAAGCGGATGGTAGCAAGGAAATGCGAGAGTTCGTATCACACTGTCTCAAAGTCTCTCCAAATGAGGTAAGTTTTTGGATTTTGATGTCACCGTGATTAATGGCATAATTAATTCGAGGAACAAGCGATTTTCTGCTGATGAATTACTAAGAACGAAGTGGATGAAATCGGTGTCAAAGGCAAACGTGTCTACTTTACGGGAGCTGATACTCCGGTACGATGCTTGGATGAAAAATGGGGGTACTCGCAATAGCTTAGCGGAACCACTCGACTGGGAGAATGAGGAGAAAAGAGAGTGAGTATCATTTGTCCAGCACTCCTTACTGACTAAAGTTATCCTTTAGCTTGCAAGGCGTGGTAGATGAAGAGACAGACCTTTGGGAATTCGACACAATAAGACGTCGGACGTTTCAAGCTGCATTGAAGGAAGATTTATTACCGGACACCTTTCCAGCTGACTCGTCACCATCAGTTCCTACTATCAAGCCTTCAGCACGGTTACCTACATCATTGCGTGGCCTTTTTGATGATGACTTTGTGCATCTTGGGATCGAAACCTTACGGGCTCCGATGCCACCACCACTACGTGATACTCCGAGCCCAACACCTCTAGCACCTCCTTCTTCATCACCATCACGTGATCGTCCGCCGTTCAAACGTACATTAGCCATTGCAGACAGCACAGATGATGTTCAGATGGTCAAATACAACGATTTCGCGTTTCCTCCTAGGACAGGTTCTCGAGCTAAATCGAAACTCTCCAACAATGTTCCAACTGCTATGGGCGTGGAAATGAAAGAGGAAAACACACCTCCAGAGGAGAAGGCTGAAGGTATATACGTTTCAATTGACATCAGCTGTTGACGAATTATTCTTTTCACAAGCTTCTGTTACCGTCGTGGAGGCTACCCCGACCTCTCCTCTTTTGCCACCCGTTAGGCCTTTTGCAGCTCGAGAGAGGAGTGGTAGCTCGTCAAGCAAAGGTAGTGATGGTGGTAGCTCTGCAGCAAGTTCAATTCTGCCAGGACTTAAAGACGCAGTGAAGGTAGCAACGACAGTATATTATCTAATTGTTCGCTCATGTCGTTCTAGGTGCCTACCATTACGTCGGAGCACCAGTTGGGTCTAACAGATTTGCTCCCGCCTTCGCCCATGGCCCTTATCCACAATAAAAGCTCTTATATACATTCTCCTAGCGGATTTGGATCACCCGCGACGACAAGTGAAAAGAGCTCCGTCAGTCTTGGCTCCCTTCCTGCCGCGAATGCTTCGAGCGCTTCCCTTACACTTGCACGAAGCTATTCTCCCTCCGGGCCTTCTAACCTTTCTCACTCTGCTTCATTATCTCACTCTGGTCTATCAGCACAATTGGCAACTGTCGGGCCTCAAGTATTGCCACTGGATCTCTGTAATATCATGAGCCATGACGCCACGAACGTGCAGTTGGTACGGTCTGTCAATGATTTAACAAAATGGTTGTCTATAATCGAAGTTGGTTTTACAACGATGCTCGAACAAGCCGCAGGGGACTCTATAGCGGAAGAGCAGGAAGAAGGTGCTATTGAAAGAGATCCTTTTACGCAAGACATGGACGCATGGAAATGGGATTCTGTGACTGATATCGTCCTAGAATCCAGCTAGTTTTCAGAATTTGATCATCTAGATATCCTCACATTATAGCCAGTAATAGGTAGGTATACGGACTATACGGACTTGGTATGGACCCCCTTTTACTATCCTTGGTAACTACGAAATATAATTATGCTTGGTGAGGTATTCAATGATGACCTCGACTGCTTTGGTTACATCGCATTCGTCTGTCTTGATGTGTATATCAGGTTTCTCGGGAGCTTCGTACGGTGCAGATATGCCAGTGAAGTCTATATATAAATTTTGTAAGTGCCTTCGTCTTAGAAAGATGGATGTCGTGGTGGTGACTTACCCTTTATTGTTCCTGCACGGGCTGCTTTATAGAGCCCTTTCGGATCGCGCTGTTCAACTACACTGAGAGGAGCATCGACAAACACTTCAATGAACCCGAGGCCTCCTTTCTCATGGAGTTCGCGGGCTACCTGTCGATCTGTTCTGTAGGGCGATATAAAAGCTGTGATCGCGATGCAAGCAGAATCCGCGAATAGCTTGGAGACCTTCAAATAAAGGTAAGGGCGTGCTCATAGTCCTGGACTCCTGATGTAGTACCTCGCCTATGCGCCTGATATTTTCTACCCGAGATTTCTCGTCGAAACCAAGGTCCTTATTGAGCCCTAAGCGAACGTTGTCTCCATCTAACCGATAGGCGAATTTGTGTAGGTGGAGTAGATGTTGCTCGAGAGCACATGCTATCGTCGACTGCGAAGGAATCAGAGCACCAGTGGTAAGATGAGACAGTAGCAGACCTTCCCACTAGCACTGAGTCCAGTCAGCCAGATAGTGACGCCCGTCTGTTTAAGCAAGCCAACGCGTTCTTGGGCATCAACAGATCCTATAAACCTTAGTATTATCTTACTTATGGATAAAAGGCGTTCCAAGAACACACCTGGATGAAAAGTAATGTTCGTTGACATTTCAGCACTAGTGGAGGAATAAGTAGAATAGCTTCAGTGACTCACTGTTATATCCAGCTCTCCGTGACCGCGGACTCCCGATTGCCCATGTATAAATGACTGACCATGTCGCAATCTAGGCTCAGTATGACGGCATGGCTGAGTCATCATATATATAGTACTAGGCGATGTGTGGCAGCAGTTCACTTGGAACATTGTTTGTACTATCTATAGCTGCGCTCGGCATCTTTTCTTCTTTCCTTTTTCTTTCTTTCTCATAACTTGAAAAAGAGTCTCTACATGCCACTTGTGAAGTATACTAAGGTATTGCTGCTAGAGTTATCAAACGTGATAATAATATGACTCTACTCATACTGCTTCACGCCTCCGAGGCGATGCACGTAGAATATCATCCACCCTGTTGACATTCAAAGTTAAATAATAGATCATGGTCCGGATGGTATATTACATACCTTATTATCATCTCTGCTGCCTCGCTTGCGCTGAGCACAACCTGCCGCTTCAGCTTATAGCTCTCCGTAACACCTAATTGTCTCATTGAGCCAATGGTGCCCTGGTTCATATCTGAAGATCCTATAAGTTCGAAATGCACGCCTGAAAGTACACGATCATACCGAGCCCGGCATCTGACTGTCCCTCATAGTGTGCGGCTCTCAGCCTGGCAACGAGATCGCTCGAATCATAGCCAGCATTGTCTGCGAGGATAGTCGGTATTTGCCTCAGAGCACGGCTGAATGCCTCGGCAGCTATTGCCTTCTTGCCCTTGACCTTCCGCGCGGCCTCCTCCACAGCGCAGCTCATTAACATCTCGGAACATCCACCGCCCAAGACAATGCGGGTCTCTTTGACTGTTTGCGATAAGACAGAAAGGGCATCATGTAACGAGCGCTCGGCCTCGTCAACCATCTGATTGGTTGAACCACGAAGCACAACAGTACAAGCTTCGCCCGCAGCAACACCAGAGAATTTTATAAGCTGTAAATCATGATCAGCTCAAGTCATCACCGAGATAATGACGCCAACCTTATCCTCGCCGATGATGATTTCCTCGATCAAATCGCACTTCCCAAGCTTCACAAGATCTGGGTTTTCGAACGTGCTTGCGATTTCACCACCAGTGACGAGTGATAGCCGCTCAACACCCTCGAAATCGGCGTGCTCGATTACCATGATACCTTTCTCTGCCAAGAGAGACTCGGGGTAATTGTAGATGAGCTGTCGATTGACAAAGCAATTGATACCATGTGCGGCGATCGCGTCGACTTTGGCTTTCATTTTTTCCTATAATACGTCGTTAGAAATTGAGAAGGCCATAAAAGTGTGCTTGTACCCGTTCAGCCCGTTCAAGCTCAGCAAGTTTTCCGGTGGAGTCAACCTTTACTCTGGCTCCAAAGATCTTGATCTTATCAGTGTCCATTGCTTTTGAGGAACTGGGCTTCAGTTCCAGATCAATGCGAGTTGGACCCACACGTACAGGTGTTGGCAATTAGAATTTTTGCGTTCTCCATCCGTTTAGGGGAGTTCACAGCAATGGTTTTGTCGAGAATGAAACCTGTATGAGTTACGGTCGTGAGATAAAAAAGATTAATTGCGTCTTTCGGCAGACCTTCGTCAAGGTATGAGTCTGTGAGTTTGCCTCCAACCTTTTTGATGACCTGAATGTGCTCCAGATCTGTTGACCCCTAGAAGACAGTCAGAATTAGTGTCATATACAGCGTTCACAACATACCTTTAATCGAAGCACAGCATCTACAGCTAGGTTTGCAAAGTAATCTTTTTCTTGTGATAAGACCTTTGATGACAAGGTCGTACGAGCGATGTTGAAAAGATCCTGGCGGAACTGGGCAACATCGGAGCTATTTGAGAACACAAACCGAGTCGTTCCCGTAAGCAATCAGAGAGAAACGCCAAAAAACGCGAAAACATACGCGTGGTCGACCGCTGCATTCTCCAGTGCCGCAAGCGCAGCAATGCTTGCGACCCGGTATCCTTCCACAATCGTCTGAGGATGTATTTTGATTGCAATCAACTTTTCTGCTTCTCTCAGCAGCTCTGCTGCTAGCACACACACGCTCGTTGTTCCATCTCCGACTTCGTCGTCTTGGACTTTTGAGATGTTGACGAGAATCTTGGCGGCTGCGTTGTCGAGCTGGATGGACTTCAGGATCGTCGCACCGTCATTGGTCACCTGAATGTCTCCTGAAGATGCCGACTGCAGAATCTTATTCATGCCTTTTGGCCCAAGCGTTGATTTCACGAGGTCGCCGAGAGCGAGGGCGCCAACAAAAGAAGATAGACGAGCATTTTCAGCTTTCTCCTCTGTTGCCTGCAGAACATTAGATGTTACACGATGTGCAAAAGCATCAAGCTGCCAGAGCTTACCTGTTGACCGAAAATATGCATGGACATGCCTACAGTTTTGGAGATTGTGGTATAAGATCACAGTCAATCGCGCTCCACTACGAAATGCAGATTACAATCATGATTTCTAATTGTCCCCGATACGAACAACACCCCTGTCTAGTGATCATTTCTACATTCCACGTGTACTGGTGCAGAGATCGTATACATCCTCAGTATTTACATAGTACTCCAAAGTCCCATGTCAACTATGCAACGTTGCCGAGTTCCCTGGTACTGCTGTTACGGTATGTTAATTAAGTAGATGGAATCACAGACTTTGCTGCAGTCCCACACAACCAAATGACAGACTTCTTGATGGCTTCCGTTACCTCTTCTGTGCTCAGAGGTTGATCAACAGGTGGACAATGCAGGAAAATGACTTTAGTGGTCGATTTATCAGCCTTCCCGCTTGCTCGTTTACTCTCGGCTAGTGAGCAGTAATATATGAAGTCGCAAAGATAGTGTCCTGCATCCAGGGACGAATATATTTGCTTCCCGAATCATGTCAATATTCCTGATAAGACACAAGCAGATCACTCTCACCTCGACACCCGACTTTTTGAGATGATGCACGAGCTTCTCGACATCAATTTCTGTGAAAATCTCCTCGGAGAAGGACTCGTATCCCTTTCCAAACCCACGCTTAGGTGGTTCTGTACCATCAACAGGTGGTTCAATGAGGTATTCACTTAAGCGTGCTCTTTCCATCCTCTCCATCTCCGAAGGTTCTGATTGACCGTGATTGGAGTTAGAGGTTTCGTCACGCGTCACGCGTACGATCGGCGCATGACTACCAGTGGCATCCTTCATGTTGTAGCCAAACTTATGTCCAACCCTCTCCATTCGTAGTGGTCCTCTCCCAGCGACGCCTACGTGAAAGATGAGATCAAATCCATCTGCTGGCAATATGATGTCTGGGAGGTCAGGATCTGCAGAAGGAGGAAGAACAGGTGGTCGCGCGTGCAGTCCAGGTACAATGGCAAGAACATCTTCGTATGTTACGGGGACCTGAAGAGTAGATAGATAAATCTCGCGTGTTTCCTGGGTAAAGCTATTTGCTTCGGCCGTAGGGTTTTGATCATCAACTATAACGGTTTCATCAAGCAAATCGATGGTCAAAACGGTGTTGTGAAGTGGCTTGACGGCCAGCCATGATGGATTGACCGCATAGCGAGAGAAGGGCTAGGTTCGCTGACAGTTAGGCGCGCGTTTGAAAGGGTGAGAGCAAGGAAGGCTCCAAGGTAACTCACACCGAAGCCAGTTATGAGAACATGATAAGGTCGCACTTCTGGTGCAGGAATACCGTTGGCATCGATGGCTGGCATCGTTGGCTTGAGATATGCAAATCAACCAACAAGAATGAGTTGCATAATAACCCATGATCTAGACAAATATTGTAATGCTTCACGCGAGAGCTGGGACCCGGGACACCGTTGATAAACAATAAACGAATTCAATTGGCTGACTACATAAACAGACCTAAATATTACTAATAGTAACATGCACTTGACAAAATCTTGTTATTCAGCTTCGATATTTTCGTACGTGTAGAACTCTGTCAAAATTTTGATTAGCGTATCAAAGCTGATAGATTTGACTTACCCCTGCTCTGAACGATCACATGCCTTCAGGTGCGCCATCATATTTGCCATCCCATGTGCTCACATCGACGACCAAGGCTTCCGTCTTCAGTATCTTGGTCAGTCATTTGATTTACCCCAAGTATCATACTACTGACACTTTATTGCAAGTCCAATATGTCTGCAGCCTGTTTTGGAGGAGAACATCAATAAGCATCTGGACAGTGGCTGTAGCATTCACGTGGCACCTCAAGGAGAACCCTCATCTCGGCTCAAAAACACGGCCCTTAAGAAGTTGGCACCAATATTCAGCCAGACTCGTGACAAGCATACCAGCACTCTAGCTGACGACCCTTTAGTACCTCCATCGATGAGCCAAGACACGCCCACAACTTCCAAGAAACGAAAGTTTCAGGTATCATCGCTGTCGAGCAAACGCTTCAAGGACACGCCCTCCAACTACAAGTCTTCCGTTCCTCTTGCAGAAAGGCTTCGCCCAAAAAGCCTGGATGAATTTTTCGGGCAGAAGCACTTAACTGGCCCCGAGTCTCTGCTGATGAGTATGTTGGACAGTGGTATTATTGGTAGTCTTATATTGTGGGGACCACCTGGGTGAAGGAATCCAACTATGTCATCATTGAATTTTTATTGACACACCTCGAGCTGTGGGAAGACCACTTTGGCAAGATTATTGGCACGGCACGTGGACTGCAATTTCAGGGAGCTAAGCGCTACTTCTTCTGGTACGAACGATGTTCGCGCAGTGCTTGAAGAGGCTAAAGCAACTCTTTCATTGACCGGAAGGTAAGGCAGAACTTCTCTCGCATTTTACTTTGTTGACCTGGCTTATGCCAGAAAAACAATACTGTTTCTGGATGAGGTACATCGATTCAACAAGGCACAACAGGTACTATTCTTCTGAATACATTCGCGGATGATTCTGAAGCGAATAATAGGATGTCTTCCTTCCATGTATTGAGCAAGGCCAAATACAAGTATGTAATACAATGAAAACTTGTTAACTATTAACAAAACGGAAGATGATCGGAGCGACGACCGAGAACCCGTCATTCAGGCTGACAGGCGCCTTGCTGAGTCGTTGCAGGTGAGTAAAGATGTGATGTTTTATTTCAAGCACCAACTTTTGCAGAGTGTTAGTACTTGAGCGCTTGACAGACGATGATATCCGAGGTATTATCTCTAGTGCTGTAGAGCGGGTCGTGGCATCCTCCCCTCGTGACTGTGAACAGCCAGGAACTGACAGAGCGACTAGCCCGCCGGTGGGTACAGAACCCGTGACATCGCAAAATTCGCTGTCTCGGTCTCAGTCTCAGTCCTCGCAGGCGCCCATTAGTTGCGATGGTGCACCTCTGCCGTATGCTCAACTCACAGACCGTGTCATCTCTTCCATTGCATCTCTTTCTATGGGAGATGCACGGACTGCGTTATCTTTATTAGAGCTTGTTCTGGCTTCTAAACCAAATAGAGATGAACATGCCCTTCTCGCATCATTACGCCGAAGTGTCTCTGCTTCTTACGATCGTGTAGGGGAGAGCCACTACGACATGATTTCAGCGCTTCACAAGAGCATTCGCGGTAGCCAGGGTAGTGCTGCCATGTACTGGTTAGCACGGATGCTGACAGGAGGAGAGGACCCGTTGTATATCGCGAGAAGATTGGTAGTCTGTGCAAGCGAAGATATTGGGCTGGCTGATGCGCATGCCCTTCCTTTGGTATGTCAACAAATCATTCAAGGCAAATCCCAATCGAGCATTTCCAGGCAATGGCAGCTCTTCAAGCTTGCCAGGTTATTGGTATGCCCGAGTGCCGAATCAATCTAGCACACTGTGTAGGTTATTTATCAGAAGCGCCGAAATGTACTCGCGCGTACGAGGCATACAACCGAGCGGAGGTAGCGGCAAAGTTAGACCCGACAATGCCTGTGCCCATGGTGGCCCGTAATGCTCCGACAGCCCTCATGGAGGAGCTTGGCTATGCAGAAGGCTATAATTATAACCCAAGGTTTCGGTGCGTCAACACTTCCGGAAAGCTTGCTGGAGTATCGTTTAACTCTCCTATATCCACAGGCACCCCGTGCACAATGACTTCCTCCCGATTACGTTTCGCGGCGATAAATTTTTGAAGGAGGTTGGAGATCTGTCGGACAAGGTTTGGGATGAACAGGAGTTATTGCGTTGGGAGCAAGAAGAGAATGGCGGACAATTATGGAAAGGTCGTTCTTCTGCTGAACACCGTGATTGAACTCTGTGTCATTTGGCTGTTGTCAATCCCTTCTTTGTTGCTATGCCACTGCATTTCGGGTAACATTGTAATTGAAAATAAGTCTCTCGGATGAGCACGCTCAAAAGAATAACATGCCTGAACCAACTCGTTCACACGTTTCATGTCCTCAGCGCAACTGTCCATGCGTATGCGAGCGTGGAAAACCAGGCGCAAAGACGGCAAGAGACAAGCTTAAGGTAATGTCACCTAAAATTTTTACATATAGAGTGGGTCCTTGCTGGAGCATGCGGTTTTGTGACATTGAATGACAAATACAATGTGCAACTCACCCCACTATGCACATGCGCTGCCTCCTGAAGTGAGAATGGTCGAATTGGTTCCGTGCGAGATAGCATGGTCCGGCCGCCAGTATAACCGACTCACTCACGGTCCATGAGCCGGGGCAATCCTGCCGGGAAGACATGAAAACGCAATGCTCTGCCAGTATGAAGCCATTTTAGTGGCTGCTCAATGGTAAGTTCCCCCAGGCCTGGAATTTTGGAGGTGCAAAATGCCGAAAAAGTTTATTTCTGTTATACTTCAAGGCACCTTCTTATCTCTCACACGAGACACGCTCGGGACTCCACGTGAACTACATGTCCATACATGGGTCCCATAGCCATGACCGTACCGAACAATTGGACTTTCAGTTACGAGAATAGTCGCTTATCTGCATTTCAGGTAAATACATATAGTTGTGCTAAAGCTTCTCGTGCAGTTTGTGCAGTACTGTCTTGCTACGATGAGCTTGACCGCTGAAGAAGCGATCAGCGGGCACGAACTGCCCAACGAGAAAGCTCTTAGCACTAGTGACAAATCGTTCGATGACAAAGGCGACGTCGAAACTGCAACAGTCGATGCTGACAGCGAGGAAGGCGTGCTCTCCGATGAACGTGATATTGCTACGCACGTCATCTCCGTGGACGATGATCCTTCTCTGAACCCGTGGACATTCCGTTCCTTCTTTATCGGTCTTGGCCTCTCAGCCTTTGGTGGAGTACTCGGTGAGCTTCTTTGAATTTGTTTTCATCCACTATGATACTCATCAATGTCAATCTATAGCGGAAATCTATTATTTCAAGCCCGTGCGTAGTAGAACAAGCATATCAACTATAAATGCTCCTAACATCATTGTCACAGCAAACGGTTTTAGTGTCATTGATGTTCCTTGCAGTCGTGTCTTATGTCCTGGGCGTCTTCATGGAGACTTTTATTCCTCGCCGCGGATTCTTGCGCTACCTGAACCCTGTAAAGCAATTTACCCACGTCCGTTGCTTTATTCTAAATATCTTTCCCAGGGACCATTCAACAAGAAAGAAAATGCTTTCATTGTGATCATGGCAAGCGCTTCTGCCAACTCCGCCTTAGGTACCGAAGTTCTCGCCGTCCAGCGGTCAGTGAGCATTACTCATATTGACGGAGTTTACTTATCTTTGCTAAAGATTGTATTACAACATCACGCCCAATCCCGCTGCTTCGATTTTCCTGCTCTTCTCTTCTCAACTTCTTGGGTACGAGAATGTTTCTTCAAGTTCAAGCGGGCGCTAACAAAGTTCTTAGTTATGGCATTGGTGGCATGATGAGAGGTATGTCCATAATTGAATCTCTTATTGAACTCGGTGTTTACATATCTCTACCAGGCATCCTGTTGTATCCATCAAAGATGTTATATCCTACTGTGCTACCATTGTTGTCCATGTTCGATGCTCTCTACGAGGGCGGGATGGAAGCGCGGAAGAAGCTCAGAGTCTTTTACATGGTGTTTGCTGCGTAAGTTTAATATTAAAACCGACAACGATCAAACATACTGATCGACTCAGTATCTTCATTTGGGAGCTTTTCCCAGAATGGATATTCCCGCTTCTGACCGGGTTCTCCATCATCTGTCTTGCAGCTCCGAACAATGCTGCCGTCTCGCGAGTGTTTGGTGGCAGCAACGGAAACGAGGGTCTGGGACTCCTGTCTATCTGCTTTGACTGGCAAGTGAGTGTGAATACGAACTTTGAAAGTGGATTGTGTCGTTGACGGGATCCGCCACAGTATATCTCCGGTGGGGTGAACCCTATGACGATCCCGCTCAAAGCACAGGTATGACCTTTTTCCAAGTCCGCGCCCTAGACGCCTTATAAATTTCTCGAACAGTTCTCGAATCTCCTGGGCTACCTTCTTTGCATGTGCGATCCCTCCGCCCTGATTCAAGACCTTGCATTGACTTACGTCTAGGGTCGTGTTTGTTGCTGTGTATTACAAGAACATCTGGATGGCCCAGAACTTCCCATTCGTTAGTCTACATTCACATTTAACGGCAGAACATTGACGCCAACTCCCCACAGCTTTCTCAGCTCTTGTTCTATGAAAACGGAACACAGTACGATCAAACACTTATTCTCAATGCCAACTATGAAGTCGACCCCACACTCCTCGCTGAACAAGGCCTACCTTACTATTCCAGCACTTGGATAGTCTACTTGCTGACCTCAAATTTGGCAAGTTCGCCAAACGTTGGTAACACTGCGGACTGACATTTTGAAATCCTAGGGTTTGGCAGCCACGTTTACCCATCTTCTCCTCTGGAACCGGGATGACTTGCGCTCTGCATGGAGCTGGATGACTCCGTCAGGCATCAAACAAATATGGGCGAACTTTGACTGGAAGTTCTGGAAAGCAGACGGAATGCGGAAGCAAGACGTCGATGACGAAAATATCGATCCCCACTACAAGCAAATGCTGAAGGTTAGTTTTCATTTCTGTGCATCCAGCTTTCAAACATGAACATCTCTGTAACAGTACCCCGATGCCCCCAATAGCTGGTACTTTGTCGTTTTCCTCTTGTCTTTCGTTGTTTCCCTGGTGGTTATATACAAGAGCAATTCGACTTTGCCATGGTGAGTAGCTGTGATCGGAAATGTGGTCTAGGCTGATTAGCCCTGAAGGTGGGGTTTCATTATCTCGCTCTTGCTGGCGACAATTTCCATCCTGTTCTTCGGTGCACTCGGCGCGATTACAGGATTTGGGCTCATCATCCAGCCGTATGTCCTTGAATTCAATTTTGATTCTCGATAATACAATTCGCATTCAGGTTCATCCAGATGATTGGTGGTTACCTTCACAGCGGGAAGCCAGGTGATTGCCTTGCTCGTCGTTAATATGTTTGATTGACAAATGCTACAGTGGCAAATATGTACTTCGTTTTATACGGATACAGTATGTATCGGTCTTGCGTTCCGAGAACAGGTCGGCTAACCCAGTGTTACAGACACTGTCAGCCAAGCCCAACTACTACTCCGCGACCTCAAGATTGCTCAGTGTGTGTATATTTCACACCGTAGGCCAATATGGCAATCTGTGTTGACCGTAATTTACAGATGCAAAGCTGCCACCTCGTGCTGCATTCACTGCTCAGATTGTTGGCACGCTGCTTGGTGCCATCTTGAACTTCTGTGCGCACGTCACTTGTTACATGACATAAAAACTAACTGACATTGCACATGTAGTCATCATGAATTCAATCATAGATAACCAACGTGAAATCTTGTTGTCTGTCCAAGGAACCAATATCTGGTCCGGCCAGCAACCTCAGCAATACAACTCTCAGGCAATCGCGTGGGGTGGACTGAGTCACGAGCTCTTTTCCGCAGGCCAAAGATACCAATGGGTTCCTTGGGCGTACCTAGTCGGACTTTTCATCCCTGTTCCGTTCTGGGTCATCCACAGGTACTGGCCAAAACTTCGCGCGGATTATCTTTATACTCCAGTTATCGCGTACGTCCAGTGTTTCCTGAATTACTAAGAACATGCTCACATTTTTCACAGCTACTTTATCGGATGGCTTTGTGTTGGAATCAATTCCTCCATTCTTTCCTACTTCGCTATCGCATTCTTCTCGCAATGGTGGCTGCGTACGCGCCACCCTCGCTGGTTTGCTAAATACAACTACATTATTGGAGCTGGTGAGTATTCTGGAACGTCATTCGAGACCCTTGACCAATCAAGTGATGCAGCCCTCGACGGAGGCACTCAAGTCATGGTGTTCATCCTCTCATTTGCGGTGCAAGGCGCTGGTGGGACCGCTCACCTGTTCCCTGCATGGTGGGGCGCGAACCAATCGGGTAATTATGACCACTGTGCCTATTTGAACTGAAATCAGTGAACATGGGGTGACGGTGGAGCTTATCGCACGTATCATACACGTGTATATAAGCATGTTTATAACAGTTTATTATTATATAAGAATTTATCACTTAAGACTATGCTGTTCTAACGCATATACGCAGGGTGCAGCGCTCTTTCCACACCTTCAACTACGTAGTTGAGACGAGGAACACAGGAAAACGCCTCATTAGATGCGTGCCGCGGCTGTGGAAACATGAGGCCGCTAAGAAGTAGGTGTGAATTGCTGCACTGCCACTTCTCATGGAATCTCGCCCGATTTCGGCTGTGGCCCTATATTTCCTTTTGGCCAAGCCTAGCAGCGCCACTCGTTCCAAATCACTTTTATTTATTTCAATGGAAATATTTATGCGGCTGCAGCCTCTACAACGTTCTCTACCCCCATTGCACAAGCACCTCTCCCTGTCTTTCATTTAACGCTGGTTTTCGGCAAGCTAAGCTATAGGTACCTCGCTACACAAGTCCGTTGCAAACGGAGAACAAAAGAATTTGTAGTCACAGCTTTCAACAACAACAATAACGGTCAGTACAATGGAATAATAAACAACACGCCTCCAACATGCAACTCATTTGGAGTATCCTTTATCATGATCCGCAGCTGAAAATACAGACTGGACAGGATCAACAGCCCGTGTATCTATCCTCACTTCTACCTCTACCACCACTGGCTGGTTGGTGCTTTCGTCGTCTCTCATGTTCGCCCGTATCGCCAGGTTGCGATTCCTAGCACTCCTTACATTCTCCTCATTGACAGCTGCAAGAGATGACTCTCTGTGTACGTCTTCACTTACGGCATTGCAATTGGAATATACCTCATGATTCGTACAGTCACTTCTTCCGTGACTTATTGCTCACCACCAGAGACTCTGCTCATTCAGCAGTTTGACATCGCATACTTTGCAAAGAATCAGTCCATATGGTTTAACATCTCCGCAGCGAGTGTCGTACGTGGCTCTCTTCTCAGTAAAGCTTTACCTCATTTTTCTCTCAAGGATCCCAACGTCAATGTGACTGCCAATGTAATGCTGAACGTTTATGGAATGCATCCTGTGAACTTCACTATCGATTTATGCTCGTTGTTCAGTGGTGCCCTGTGCCCATTGCCAATGTATAACTTTACCGGTTCCGACTCCATCCCTATACCATCTTCCCTTGGTGTTTCCGACAAAATCCCCAGCATCGCTTTCCAAATTCCGGATCTTGAGGCATATGGTAGGTTCTCGCCATGTTAGACTAGACGTTGCGCTCATGTCTTGTTAGCACAATTGTCCCTCACAGAAGTGAACACTGGAGTTCTTAAGGCTTGTGTTCAGGCAACCCTTTCTAATGGCTGGTCAACACATCAAGTAGCCGTGGAATGGGCGACTGGTGCACTAGCACTACTTGCTCTTCTGTCTGCGTTTTGCTACTCGTTTACGCCAGGCACCCTGGCACCCTTCCGTCTTTTCGATCTTCTCTATCTATATCAATGGACTGCATCAACAGCACTCCTGGATCTTAACTATTCCTCAGTCTATCGGGCATTTACAACCAACTTTGCATGGGCGATGTGTTTATTCCCCGCGTCCGTGACCTCTCCCATTCAGACTTCCATCAACAACATGCGTCACCTCACCGGAGGCACCATGGCCGATGCCACTGGAGGTTCTGCGGTCGCTCTCGTGAACCGCAAACTTAGCCCATACAATGCCATGTCTTCGTCAACTTTTTCTGCTTCTTCGGATCAATATGCGGGCATCGGCACAGAGAACCTATGGGCGTCTTTCAATACGAGTTCGGCTAATTATGTCTCGGACATCTCCGTCGCCTCTGTTCAAGAGCTCTCCACCGCTGGCGATGTACAACTTGTGACACCGTCATCTGCCAATGTCCTACAGGCCGGTGTACCTATCTATGTCAACTCTGTTGGCATTGCTACGGCTAACTCTTTCATGACCGTCTTCCTGGTCGTCTTGATGATCGCTGCGACATTGCTCGCAGTCCTCTTCGTTGGTTATTGCGTCCTTGCCGCAACATCTCGGTATAGACGACGGACAGGAGGGTACATTACTGACTGGCATCATCGATATTTTTCGTTTGCCCGTGCCTGGCTGTTGCGCGTTGTGAGTACGGCTCGGCTTCCATTTCATCATATCCGCTTACTCGTTGCCCTAGTGCCTGATAGTATTTACCCCAGTGACAATATTTGCGTTCTATCAGTGGACACTCAAGGATTCGTGGTTGTCTATATTCCTTTCAGTAATTTTGTTCCTTGCGGTGGTTGGCTACATCTTATATTCTATCGTCCTCGTACATCGCCTGGCCCTTCGTTCAGCACCCTCTGAACTGTATACGCAACCTGATCTCCTAGCCTCTTGTGGTCCTCTGTACGCCATATACCGCTTGGAGCGATTTTACGCGACTACTCCCTTGATATTGGCGATTTTCGTGAAGGCTCTTTTTATCGCTTTTTCTCAAGACAACGGTGTCGTGCAAATCGTCGCAATCCTCGTTGTAGAATGCATGGTCCTTGCCTCTCTATTAGTTCTTCGGCCGCACAAATCAAGAGGTGCTGATGTCCTTGCAACTTACCTGGCGATTACCAGAGTACTTTGCACTGGTCTCATGATCGCTTTTTTGGAGAACCTAAACCTAGGGGCAATACCTCGCGTTGTGATCGGCATTGTGATAGCTGTTATCATTTCGGTTGCGGTCATTGTCATGTTTATCAACACGCTCGTGAACATGGGCATCATGAGACTTGTCCCGGCACACTATAGACGGCGGCCGGGTGCCACACCTGGTAGTTTGGATGCGGAGAAGGGTGCTGAAAATGACGAGAAAGACTGGCGGCCGCGGAATCCCACGCCGGAGCGGAACATTCCTCTGGACCCTGATGTCAACCAACCATATCCCGATAGTCCTTCCCAGACTTTGACAGACCATCAGAGTGTCTATTCAGAAGAATCAGGGTCAACAACGCTAGGTTCACTGCTCCCACGGCGGTGGTCAATCCAACAATCTCAACCCTCAAATCGCTCGCGGTCCAATTCTCAATCGCAGTACTCGACGAGTCAATCAAATTATTCACCCTCTCGGTCCAATCATATATCAAATGCATCATCACCGCGGCAGTCCATACCGCCTTCGCCGCTGCACACACAATCACCATCGCATAGTAGACAGCCTACTATAGACGAGCACCCTCCATTTCCATAGACGTTCTTTTTTCCCCTTTAGATCATGTTCCATAGAGTTCAAGCACTTTCGCCGCTTCTCGCATTGCATATAATGATCATTCTTCATCTCATTTCACTCGCATTCACTCACTCATTTGGACAAATCTGGTAATGCATGTAGATAGTTCATGATATATGAATCATGATTCACTGTCACCTTACTTATCCTTATTGTGTTAATGTTGCTTTTGTTAGAGTCTTATGGGTAAATATTCGGTATCGACCTAGTAATATATCTCCATGTAATTTAGTCTTAGACAGACTAGACGAATGAAGACAAACGTTCCTTCTAGCATGCATCACTATTGGACCTAAGGCCTAAGGCGTGAATCATTGGTGTGCTACCAGTGAGATTACAACAACCCATAGAACAGTTTGACGTCAGCGCCAAAGCTCCATTCCTTCTGTTGATTTGCAAACCCCATTTGTAAACAAAAACGTCGTTCGATCAAGTTGTGATTGATCAGATCAAGCCCGTACAGCACATTGCGCTCCTCATGGCGGCAATACGACGTCATCCATCAATGCTTCATGAGCGCTGGGGAAGGAATGGTAGCTCCGCCACCTAATCAGCGCAAATTCATAACACAAACTATTATCACGTCACGATGATGTTAACGTCCACTGTGTATTAGATCGACAACTTCGTCGTGGGACCGAAGAAAGCCAAGCGCGTGTTCGACGTCGTTCGACTTCCCTTAGGCACATGAACGGACACGGACAGCAGTGACCCTGCCGGAGGGAGTCATATAGTACTAGGCAGCAAGCTTCGACGTCATTGATGGCACGCACCCCTAATATGCTCCGAGTCCTTCTGTGCGTTGGAACTGAAGCACTTTTCGAGATGCAGAGCTAGCACAACGGCAAGCTACTGGGTGAACCCACCGTGCGCCGCATGCCTTGATAATCTTTATTTTGTTGCGCTGAACTGCTCTAGCACCGAACGAAAATTGGGTGGGGATGAACAATTCATCTACAGCAAGCTGGAGCCTCATCAGTACACAGTCCCGAGTGATATATTGATATTTCGCATTACTGGACTGTAGGAACCCCGAGGTCTCTCAGGTTCAAGCGTTTTGGGTAAAGACACGTCTGCAACACACTAATCGTTATCGCACATTAGAGTCTCGGCGTGTTCGATCGGGTCCACAATTGAATTGAAAGAAGATTATAGTTTTGAATGGATCACGTGACCGATACGCATGGGCAATAAACATTCTTTACAGTTTACCGCGACACACGACAACGATGAGCTCAAAAAATTCTTCGAAAAAAGCCGCGAAAGCGAAAATTCCTAATAGAAATTTGAGGGTAACTGACTTTTTCACCCGAAAACCAGCCCAAGTGCCGAGTTCGTCGGTTGTGTCGTCGTCTCAGCCTAGTCCAGTCGCGTTGGCCACACGTTCGCGTCAAAGCAACGCTTCAAAGTCATCACCTGAGTCATCCATGGCAGTCTCTAACAAACAGACCATAACTACTCCTATGCTCTCCGCTTCGCGCACGTCCACTTCTAGTGGTTCCGGTACTCTTCTTTCCCCACCCCACACAGCATCTAGAACCCGTCCTTCTACTTGTCAAACTCCAAAGGGTCCTATGGCATCGCCTCGTATTACACGCAGCCAAGTAGCACAGAACACCCCTAGGAGGGTCTCTCAAAAGCGTCCTCGTTCCCCAGACCAGTATCTTGGCGCTTCTCACCTCCTGAGCGCGTCTTCGTCCGCTAAGGCCAGGTTGCCTCATAAGCGCAAGAAGAAATTCGAGAGCGACTCCGAGGGTGAACGTCCAAGCGGCGTTATCTATGTCCAGAGACCAGGCTCTCCTTTGAAACCATCCATACAAGTCCCTCCGCTCACAGGGCCTCACACCCCTTCATCTAGTAAGCTTCTCATACACAGTAGCCAATCTGACGAGATGGAACTCGTCGTCCCTGTACTAGACACCCGCGTTCTCTGTCAAGTCAATGAACAAGTCCACAAATGGCGCCAAACTACTTTGGTATCACCATCCTCATCTGTTATTAATGACAGTAGCCCCTGTGACTCAAGTGCAACGGACGCAGGCCTGCCGGTACTTGTTACTTCTCCATCAAATGACGACGCGTACTTGCGTCCTATCACGCCCTTGCATAATGCACCTCCTGAGACGCCCCTTCAACCCTCTGCTTCACTGCCCTCCCCGCCTGACACCGCAGGTGTCCCGCAACTTCCCGCCACGCCCGTGTCTGATAAAGCAGGCAAGGCTGTGCAGCTCATTGCAAGTATCAAAGCAAAAGCGTTTGCCGAAAGCCCCCTGAGCGATGAGGAGAAAACCTACAAGTTCCGCGAGCTCGATGAGAGTAGCGACGATGACCTCGAAAATATGACTCTCATTCCCGATAAGAAGGGCAAGGGCAAGAAGTCTGTCTCATTCCATACACTTCAATGTACCATATTTTGAATCCGAATTCTCTTTAGCTTGCATCTTCCTGTTCTGGATGGTATGGATGGCATATTCGACTCGCCGCTATCAAGTGTCCCATCTTCGGCACCCAAACCCTCCACCTCCTACAATTTTCGCAATCGCCGTTCTCCTTCTGCCTCCCCCACGTGCCCCCCTGTTCACACCCACAGGATGTCCCGAACCCAAGTACACACCCGCTCTGGCCGTACAAGCAAGCCTGCACCGCCCCTACGCCTTCCTAGCATCGTTGTCACCAAGAATGCACCTGGACCCTCAAAACTCAAGAAGTCCTTCAATCCGCTTGAAGCGCTCCTTCGCGAGAAAAAGGCCGCGGAGAAGCGCGGGAATGGGAGTGCTGCTTTCCTGCGCGCCGAGGACGCTTTACAGGCCCACATCTATTCGGATGCGGATCTGGAAGATGATCTGAACTTAGCAGATGAGGGTGCCGCATGGCAGGCGATTCAAGAACACGCTCAACGCAAGTCGAGCAGCCCCATTCTTGAACCACTAGAAGATGATGTGTTCATGGGCGAATACGAAACAAAAATCCTTGGCCGTGAGGCAGGCGAAAAGATCGAAAAGATCCTTGTCAGTGACCAGAGCACCGAGAACAAAAAGTCGAAGGAAAACGTTGTGGGTGTGCCGCTCTGGCAGGAGGGCGCGAGTGATGATGAGATGGTTGTCGATGATGAGTGTAATGTGAGCTTTGGGGATGCCAGTAACCATCCCGTATTGGCACTTTTGCAACACTTAAGTGGGATCGGAGGTGCGTCCATATATCGAAGCCGGACTTGAAGACTTATCTTCCGGGTAGCTGCCGATCAACTGGCTTTGACTCTGTCTTCAGGAGTGCTCGGCGCTCTAGGTCCTGAGGAGAAACATCTCGTTATCTCTCCTCTTTTTGCACTGGGTATGTTTTGCCACTGATCGAATGATTCATGTCTTTGCTTACCCACGTTTTGCGTCTCTAGCCATCAGCGTTGCTGAGTCCCGCCTCTCTGGCGCAGCATACAGTGCTCTGCATAGTTTGTGGAGTGCAACATCCTACACATCTAAATCTACGCTTCGCTTCACCGACATCGCTACTGCACTTGTCAACCTCGGTGCATGTCGCCATGTAGCAGAAGACCTTGGCTGGACTATCCGTGAGAATATACACCCATTGCGTATCAGTTCTGAAAATCGTTCACGTGTTTTGAGTAAGCTAGTAGCGCTAGTGGGCATTGCTGCTCGGTAGGTATCTTTTTTTTTTGTTTCACAGACAACAACGTACTCACGCATGATGATTCACAGAACGGAAAATCTTGTCGCAGAAGATATTCCGAACGTGCTATTGAGCCTCGTGGTTATTGGCCTTGATAGAACCACTTCCAACGAGCTGAGGGCCAACTTGCATCTCGCCATTGACACCATTTGCTGGAACATCAATGTCTCAACTGTGAGTTTGCATTTCAAAAGTACAGCACGTTATTCATCTGAGCATCTTGTAGCACCTTTCCATTCATCAACGACTTCTCAGCCATGCGTCTACGCTTACGCCAGCCAACAAAGCCCATTTTGTTTCGTTCTTTAGTAGCGGCAGTGGCCGCACTCGTCATATCGCACAATGGCTAGCATATGCGCTGTTCCTTCCAAACAGTATGCCCTCTGTACGTATCTCTTTTACCATGTCGTTTTGTTTAACTGACCCACGTGACCCATAGGATGCGCTCCCTCCCCTCGAGCCGCTCATCCTTCTACTTTCACCTGTACCTGGCTCTGATGAGCTCTTCGACGTAACAAGCGCAAACGCAGACTTCGAGGACCTCAGGCATTACTTCGCTATCATCAGTGTCGCGCTCGCAAACATCGAACCCTACGTCCATGAAGAGAACTCGTCTTCCCAGTCGCTTTCTCGTCAACCATCGATAGACGACAGCCCCCGGAAGAGCCAGAAGCCGCTTGCTCCCCTCGAACTACTTCTGCGGGTGTTAGAGGTCACGCAGGGGCGTATTGGTGAGTATTCTTTGTATGTAGTCAGTTTCGTGCAGTATTGACGGTGGTTTTATGCAGTTGACACGCGTGCGGCACACCTAGATCGCTCACGCACGAAGGCAGAGATGCATCGCCTCCAGATGCGCGTGTATTATCAACGCCAGGCGCTCAAGCCCGCCGCAGGGTGGACAAAGATGGCTACCATCCAGCATTACTTCGGTCCCAAGTAGCTCTCGGAGTATGCCTAAGTCACGCGTTCTAGGTTTACTCTCCCGTTTTCTTTCCCTTTGCTATACTCTTTCCAACATGTTTCGTGCACGCCTCTCTTTTCCACCATGCGACTTCATGTGACATGTTAACCCTATTCTATACGTATTCACTTCTTCTGCGTAATGCCCCTTGCGTCGTCATGTTTTCCACTCAGGTGATGCTTTCTTTTAGCTGTATGTAGCTACCGACAATGCTACTCCGCGTCTCCTCGCCTGCTGCAGTAACATATTATGTCCATTATAGCATGCCTATTGTAGATGAATCTGCTGTCAACCAGTTTTAAATCGTGTATGCTCTGTACCCTTTACCTTCCTTCGTATTTGTAGTCTGCTCTTAATGCCTTCTTTTCGGTTTGCGACACGTCAATTACTCGAATCTTTATCGTATGGGTAGTAAACGCGCATACAAACAATATCAAGGTCGCATCCAACCGCATTTTCCACAACGCATGAGCCTCATTCATCTGAGCCCAATGAGCCCCCAGCCTGCCCGAATCCCTTCTTAGCAGCCAGCCGTGGATCCACATACAAGTCATCCGAGTCATCGTTGAGGTCAAGCTCGATATCCCATGCTGGCGACGGCTCACGTAGAAGTGGAGGCCCGGAAGATGCGACAGGCGGAGGAGTGTCGAGGTCGAGTTCTATATCCCACACTGGGCTTGGGCTGCGTTGCGCTGGTTCTTTCCCTTTTCCTTTGTCACTTTGTGCAGGTGCCGAATCAGATATCGTTTTCGAACTTGAGGCAGCATTAGGATCTATCACGTCATTAGACGTTGACACGACCTCGTCGCCAGCGCCCCGCGTGACTTGCGAGCCCACAGAAAATACAGCGCTGGTAGCACGATTTCGAAATGGTTTGTCGAAGGCGTCTTTGATGCGACGGACTTTTACGGGGCCAAAGCCTGGTAAGGTCTGGAGGCGATCAGATGGGGCGCGAGCTATGTCGGCGAAGCTCTAGCCCACCAGCTAAGTACGTTTTGAATCCAGATGGTGCAGAGATGACACACCCCAAGTGACGAGCGCAACGTCTCGACGTCGGTTTTGTTCACCTTATTGATGCTGGTGAGCGCGGTGCGGAGGACGGCATCGTAGTCCTTATCCACGCGCTCCTTGATAAGATCTGGTGGCTTGTGCTCAAATTGTTTCAGTGTAGAGATGTACTGCCCTGCTTCTTCGATGCTGCAAAAGTGAAGCGTTCAGTCGTCTAATTAATCACACGAGCTACGAACAAATACCTCCATGCGACGATGATGGTGATGTTATTGATGAGACAAACCTACATGAATTGTTGTGAAGTTGAGAATTGACGGTCATGGGAGGGGGAAGACCTTGGTAAGTTCCCGGATTGGCTCCTGATGCTCGCTCTAGGTGAAGGAATTTAGAGAGCTCTAGATGGAAGTTCGAGAGCTACCTACAACATCGCACATGATAAGCAAAATCCTGAGATTATATGCATGACCAAGTTTCTCTATGCGAGTATGAATGTACTCTGGGTGCAGGCGGTGATATTTCAGACTTCATTCCAATGTGAAGGGTGTAATTTAATGACATTGATAAGCAACGCGAGACAGCGTACCTGAGGAAGAGCACGCCGGAAGTACGCCCCACTTGGAAGTCGGGGACAATATCGCCAAATTCTTTACCAACATTGCGAATGCATTCAAGAACAGGATTCAAGCGCTGAGGTTGTCCACATCAAAATTGAGTCAAAGGAGTCGAGAGAGAGACTGACCTGGTTGGGATTTATGATAATATTATTGCCTGTGCCAGGCTGTACTACGGGAGGTTTGGCTTTTTGAGCAGCAGATCCCCCTGCTGCTGCTGACACGCTCGTCATTCGAACGACTGAAAATCAGTATTACATAATGATCGGATGTCGTAGGACCCGTGACACGCAACCGCGTGCATCCGAGATTCCGTATGACCACAAGGACTGACCTAGTGACTTCCGAGCTAATCTTACTTCGCTATCATCCACTGCAAGCATATAAATATAAGAACTAGCGTCTGTCATTTCGTGACTCTTGTTTATCTCCTTGTTCGAGATGGACAAGCTACCTACTTACTCCGAGTCCCCACCAGTCGACCTTCCGCGGCTGGCAAGATGGAGGCTGAAGCACAGAATGGCATCAATAGCACTCACGTTATGTTTTATATCCGTAGCAAGCTTACTCTTATCCCTGTCCCAGCTTGCGTTTCTGGGAAAACAATCCGTTCAGCTTCCCCTTCATGCTGAGCAGATACTGCAGAAATGCTACATGCTACACGCAAAGCCTGGCCCACCTTCTAACTTTCACCAACGCACCGAGTCAGACCGTTTCGTCCAAGGAACCCACGCAACTCTGATTAGAAATGCGTCAATCTGGACTGGCGATCAAGAGATCACGCAGGGGGATATTTTACTCGACAAGGGTATCATCAAATTTGTTGGGCATGCAAGCCCAAGTATGTTCAACAAGTTCAAGGACTTGGTCACATTGGATGCAGGTGGAAGTTGGGTCACACCTGGGTAGGCGCGCACATGATCAAACATATCTCACTCTTCTCTAATCCTATACCCAGGATAGTCGACCTTCATTCCCACCTGGGCGTCGACAGTGCCCCATACCTAAGTGGCGCAGGCGATACTAATTCATTGAAGGGTATTACATCGTCTCACATTTCAATAATGCATAAAGATCCATTTTCTTCGCAGGTCCTATCTTACCCTGGCTCCGTAGCCTCGATGGGCTCAATACCCACGACGACGCCTACAGGCTCAGCATATCTGGTGGCGTAACTACCGCAAATGTTCTCCCTGGCTCTGCTAATGCCATTGGTGCGATCACTTTGATTCCCCTGTACGGTGCTATTAACATCTCCCACAGGTGGCCAGGCCTTCGTTATCAAGCTTCGTCCTACTGCAGAACGTTCTCCCTCATCTATGCTCCTGGAACCACCCTATACTCTCAATGGTACGTATGTTGATCCGACCTTGCCACCAAGATGGAGACAGATGAAGTGAGTCCCTTTTTTTCTTGAAGCACATGCACTCATCCATTTCAATCGCAGACACGCGTGCGGCGAGAATCCCAGTAAGTTTTTATTCTTCCTTATCTCACATGTCCTTATCAAATACGAATTTGAGGTCGTGTATACGGTAACACGCGTATGGATACTTTTTGGGCTTTCCGACAGGCGTGCGTTCTACAGCCTGTCCTTGGCTTTCTTCCCATGACAACACTCATACACACAGATATGACACTGCTCGGCAAATTAAAGAGCAACAGGACGCATATTGCACTCGTGCGCTAGCAGGTGAATGGGAAGACCTCGGCGAGTTCCCAGACAACCTACAGTGGGAAGCGCTTGTCGATGTATTGCGCGGGCGTGTCAAGGTATGTTTCAGTGTCTCCTGTTGTGTAAGAAAATATTCTGATATCTCTCTCCTTGACACAAGGTTCACACACATTGCTATGAGACAGTTGATCTAGATGACTTTGTCCGTGTGCGTAACGTTGAAGTGGGTGTGGTGCTGTTATGGGTGCTGATGAGGTATGAACCATAGCTTACCAACGAATTCCAATTCCCAATCGCTGCATTCCACCATGCTCATGAGACATACCTCGTCCCAGGGACTCTCAAGCAGGCATATGGTATAGTGATATCCCTTTACTGACATCTCGTTGTGTTGATGTGTTTTACAGGCCAGACCCCTGCGGCAGCCTTGTTCGCTACGAATGCCCGGTACAAGCGTGAGGCTTACCGCGGGTCGGAATTTGCTCCGCGTATTCTGGCCGAGAATGGGATCGATGTCGTGATGAAGGTCTGCACATTTGTGTTCCCCCTTCTGACTCCCATCTTGAATCGATATATCGTACAGAGTGACCATCCTGTCCTCAACTCTCGCTTCTTGTTATACGAGGCGCAGCAAGCATACTTGTATGGCCTTCCGGCGAACCTTGCTCTTGCATCTGTGACGTCGACGCCCGCACGTATTATGGGGCAGGACCATCGAATTGGGTTCGTGCGTGAAGGTTTGCTGCTATTTTTGCACAATTAAGTACACGCTGACATATTTCCAATACCAGGATATGATGCTGGTCGGTCCACTCACGGCATCTCTATCGCGGATCGTGACTAATTCTAACCACAGATCTTGTCGTCTGGGATAGCCACCCTCTTGCACTAGGTACAACGCCGCAACAAGTCTGGATTGACGGTATCCCGCAACTTTCCGAGCCCGCTGTCGCCTCCAAACCCGTGTCCTTCCAACAGGCTCCACGCGCACCAAACTTCGATCTCGAGGCTGCCGCGGCTATCAAGTATGAAGGACTCCCACCCCTGATGCCGAAAAAGGCAAAAGATTTAGTGGTGTTTGCGAATGTCAGTAGCATTTATGTGCCGGATGGAGTGGGTGGTGTGATGAGTGTGGCTGACATGGGAGAGCGGGGTGTGGTAGCCCTCAGGAAGGGTGTGGTGCAATGCTGGGGTGCTGCAGCTTGTGCGAGCGAATTCGCCTCGCAAGACGTCGAATGGATCAACCTTGAGGGCGGGTCTATCGCGTGCGTTATCATCAACTTTCAACCCTATTCTCCCATTTTACCGTGACTTACGTAGTCCTGGACTTATCTCCTACGGTTCCCCACTTGGTTTGGACGAGATCCAGGGCGAGAGCTCCACGCACGACGGCACTGTTTTCGACCCTCTCACCGGCTCTATCCCAAGCATCCTTGCGGGAAGCGAGCTCATTAAGGCTTCGGATGGTCTCCAGTTCGCTGGGCGCGACACGCTGTAAGCCGTCTCTCGAATTGCCGCTATTTCTGTTCTAACTCACACTTACGCTAAATAAAGCCTCGCTTACCGCGCAGGCGTCACTGCAGGTGTTACTGCGCCAAGCTCAGGTGGCCTCATTGCGGGACTGAGTACGGCGTTTAGCACTGGCGCAGCCCACAAACTTGAGGACGGGGCTGTCATCCAAGATGTTGCAGCACTGCATGTGCAAATCGGTCACTCAAAACGGGGACCGAGTGTTAGCACGCAAATTGCAGCGCTAAGGAATATACTGCTGGGTGACAAGAGTAGCACCACACTTGCTGAGGTTGCAAAGGTGCATTTCTATCTGTCTTTCTATGTGTTGTAATGTATCTTGATGTGTATCTCATAGGGCACCATACCCCTGGTTGTGCAAGTCCAGAATGCGGATATCATTGCTTCGCTTATCGAGCTGAAGAAGGAGATCCGCACGCGCACCGGGACTGATATTCAGCTCACTATCTCAGGTGCTGCTGAGGCCCACCTTCTTGCCAAGGAACTTGGTGAGGCGGGAGTTGGTGTCATCCTCACACCATCCCGTCCCTTCCCTAATGTCTGGGAGTCAAAGAGGATGTCAGTGATTATACATTATACCGTGTCCACAAACTCATTATCTACCAGATTGCCTGGTCCGCCATTGACCAATGAGAGTGCTATTACCACCCTTGTAGCTCATGGTGTTACTGTTGGTATTGGTATCGCGGAGCAGTGGAGTGCTCGCAACACACGCTTCGACATAGCATGGGTGTGTAGATTCTCTTTCATCAAGTCTCTGGCTCATCGTATGGCAATTAGGCTGCCCTGGAGAGTTTTGACAGGATCTCAAAGGAACAAGCTCTCGCACTTGCGTCAGTCAATCTTGAGAAGCTGTTGGGAGTCAAGCCCTCTGGAGCGCTCGGCGATCTGGTCGTAACTCGTGGCGGTACAGTCCTCGACTCCGAAGCGAAAGTCGTCGGTATCATCTCAGCTCGCAGAGGCATCGTCGACCTAATCTAGATAGAGATAGGATAGCAGCAAGACAGCATTCAAGATAGCAATACACGGTAAGGATGGTACCACGAAGCGCAGCGTGACGCGACTCTGATACGTATGAGAAGTGTTTATCGCGGCTTTCCTACGAGGGACTGTCTGATGTGGTCCTGGATCAAAGGGAGCCCTTTCATAATGAGCTTGATGGGTTTGCTCTCCTCTACGTCGATCAAATCAGATCTAAGCATGGTCGCTTCTAAGAGTCACGAACCAATCTGAAGGACTCTGCCATGTCTCTTGAGAATCCTCGCTTCAGGAGCAAATGCTGGGTGCTCTGGATGGACAATTACGAGCGAGTTCTTTGTGGCATACATATGAGATATGGCAGCTGCAACGAAACACGATGCAAACCTTGGAATACCATGCTCGGAGTTCATCTGCGTCCTTGGGTATCAACGGGATGTTCATGTTTCCCACAACCTGTATCACCGTATTGACATAGCGAATCATGCCGACCGCTATAGCAGGAGTGAGCTGTCTTCAAGTATGCTTAGAGTACAAGATACGCACGACGGCTCTCCATAAGTTCCATAAGTGCATGACAGCCGGGGCCATGTCCAATGAAGACTATGTTCTTCGCTCCCGAAAGCCTGAAGAAAACTTAGCTTTTGGAGCTAGGAAATTTATGGAGATAGCCAACTGTATATAATTATCCCATAGGTAAGTGAGAACATCCCTTGACCATGACTCTACGTGTTTGTGGCCGCGCTGATAGACTATATGGTCAATACTATAACATGATCACTAGCACACGTACCGGTAGAGGCGAGGCAAACGGTCTCGGAAAGACATTGATATCAAGCAGAGCATACTTTTCCTTCGTAACCCATGAAATGAGTTCCTTCGAAAAGTCGATCTGGGACAGCATGAGTTGGATAAATGTGCCATTAACGATGGGCAGCTGACTAGGTAAGAGTTCTCCATCTGCACGTCGCACGTAGGCTTTCCGTCTAGTTCTATGCGCAGATTTCCGCTTTGATAAAGTCAGCAAAAAGCAACGAGATCACTCGAAAGATGTTCACAATTCATGGACAAATACAATAATTGTAGGATTTTGTAGAAAGTCACTCCTACATTTTGCTCAGTCCAGCAAAGTAGTAATAAATCAGACTACGCACGTGCACATAACTTGAGAGCCGAAACGCTCTTCAAACATCTTGGTCATTAATGGAACCTGGAGCATTTGGTATTGCGTATATAGAAAGTGTTGTCTGTGGCCCTTGAGAATTTCTGCAAGGAATTCATGAAACACGAGATACACGACATGGCATGGAAGTAAATGCTTACCTGGGATTGAGAATGATATTTCATCGACCTCTGTGAGTAAGTTTGTATGAGCACTGGACTATTTTTTTGGACTACTTTTGGATGTGAGGTCACAAACCTTCGCGTGGTTCACATGCCTTGGGGTTCACGCTCTTCCAGTATTTGCTCTGCTCCATAGCGACCTGCCAAACCGTTTCTGTTCCTGCCTCAGACGCAACCATAGGGGGGAGTTCAGGAGGAGCCTCGCCAAGAAGTACGCGGGCAACTGCGAGAGAAGAGTTAGATATGGAATCAAGGTTATAGCCACCCTGTGGAAATTTGAATCGGAAACTCAGAATGTCACAAATTAAGCAGCGTCATCAGTAAACTTACCTCTAAGGCGACGACTAAATTTCCACCGGCGAGCCCCGATAACATGTGTGTCATATGTGCGTATCCCGCCGGAGAAACAAAACATTCGCCAAGATCATCCCCAACAGCAGCGTCAAAGCCAGCAGAGACTTCGTAATATTAGCCCACGGGTGACGTAAAAAATAAAAGAACACACTAATCACTAGATCTGGAGCAAATTCCATTCCTATTGACATCACAATTTGTTGGAAAGCATGGATATAATCCGCATCTGTCATGCCTTTCTTCGGCCAAGGTATATTGACAGAGCTGCATTCATCAATATCTGTGAAGCTGGACGGGGCGTTAACTTACTAGCCAAGACCAGCCCCTTCACCACACGATTCAAGGCTGCCAAACGGTCCACATGGATAAAATTGCCCTCGCTCATAGCGATGCAACGAGATGTAAAGAACAGAGGGGTCATCATTGAAAGCACGCTGTGTTCCATTACCTACACAAGCATTTGTATGATGAGATTCGTTCAGTAATTGACGTACCATGATGTACATCCCTTCATAAAGAGTGAGAATATGAATAAAAGAAAGATCTTGAAGACCTACCAATCGAGTATCAAGATCTTTCTGACTGGTGTCAGAAACTGTGTAACTTTTGCAGCGACAGCGACATTGTTGAAAAAACAAAAACCCATGTGCTCCTCAGGCTCAGCATGGTGGCCGGGGGGTCGTACTATTGCAAAGGTCTTCTTCAGCTCGCCACGAGCCACAGCGAGACATGCCTCAATCACGCCTCCACAACTCAAGCGCGCAGCTCGGGTTGTACCGCTGGTAACGTACAGAGATAGGGACTCATAATAAGCTTCTGATTCAAAAATTTCGGACGGTGTCATTGCTGAAGAGCAAGTAAATTCTCGAAGTAAGCAATATATCTTATGCGTGAAACACTAGTGCGGATACGATTTACGGGCCGCCACTCACATTGAATTGCAAGGACCTTGTGCCAATGTTCTTGAGAATGGACAAGAAGGGCTTCATCTTGCTTTACAGGTCGAATCGGGATTTGTTTCATTTTCTGCAATAAATTCGCGTCGCGAATTGCCGTTCGAATTCTTGATATTCGTTCTGGCTGCTCCGGATGTTCCCCAGTTGCCGATGAATGGAGCATCATGTCCTGAGAATAGACATAACCGACCGTGAAATGTGGCAGACGGTGTGGCACGGAGGAGGCTCGTTGGACAGGGCTCGATGAACGTTGGATGGATACTTGATTTTGGTGATATTCTTCTCCATCCACATCCATTGAATTTCCTGCAACTTGTCCGTTCATGGTAAGCTCGGTGCCAGCCGCGCTCGATAGAGCTCGGAGACTTGTTTGAAAGAAGAATGAAAGAGATAAAATCACTGTAGATCCAAAACCTTAGTTTATAGACAAGGAGGGCAAGTGGACAAAGCAAGACCAAACACCAGTGAACACCTGCCATACTGTAACCATAAAGAGCGTATGCCTCGTCGGCGAGGCACATGACTGAACTACAAACTACATGCACCATGTGCCATCAGCACCGCTAACCTGATTTTCCGCATCAAGATCCCAGGACTAAGCTAGCGCTATTAGGTGAGTTTTTTTTGGCTTGCATGTCACCATAGTGATCACGGACAGCTAAGTCAAATTATCATGATGTATTCTTGCCAGCTACCTCGAGCCCTGCGTAGACCATACGGTATCCGTTGTGTTTGCTAATGAATTAAGTCTCGCCACGACTACGCTTCAAGGTCAGTACTGTGCTTTATTTTCATTCTTGTCCATACACCATCGCCTATTTACTTACAATGTGCCTTCTCAGATCTTGTCAGGCTCCGTTAGCGCCATGGCCTTCAGCCTCAAAAATTACCTGTTGTATTCCCCATATTTTTGTTTCTGCATACCAGTGCGATTGGGATTCGTGCTATTGACTTGTCTGTCCTTCTTGTTTTCGGGTGTGTTATCTGTTTTGGTGTGGTTTGAACTGTCTCGTGCGTGTACTCAGGTCTATCAAATTATCATGATATAATACTGACAATGTTGTTAGATTCGTCACTGACTAGCAAGGAGAAATATTCCTTTTGGTCTGTGGGTATTGTAGAAACTGTATTGCTTGTTGTGTCCATCATTGGGTGCGTGTCATACATATCTCATATTCTGGACTGATTTTCACTTGCTGGTGGCTTTCACATAGGTTCATCGGAGCAGTTGCACGCAAACAACGATTTGTCGGGATCTACGCGTATTTCGTCTATATCCATCTTCTCCTCAATGTCATTGTCGGCATCTACTTCCTCGTTACCATCCGCCAGAGCAACCGACAACAGATAGTTGGGGAATGCTATGCTATGCTCGCCAACAATGCATCTGAATCCAAGTGTCAGAGCCTCACGAATGTCCCGACATACGTTTTCATTGTTGTTGTTTCATTTGTATTGCTTCTTGAATTATGTGCGTCCAACCCATGTCCCTCTGCTCAATACTGATGGGCGTCTATCGTCATTTTAGATGGTGCTCTCATCGCTACTAGATATTTAAACACACTCACAAAGCAGAAGAAGGTCGAGCACAGTCGTAGATTGGGATTATACCATTCAGTTGCCATCATCCCTCACAGTCACCCTCGTGATCCAAGCAGCATGTCTGATGACATAGAATTGCTTCATCCTCGGGATAGTTCTGGCACCACTTTTTCGTCGCTCGGAGGTCGGTATGATTATGGTGACGACATTCTTGACATAACGCATCCACCTACAAGCTATGAGCCTGTTCCGACACATCACCCCAATATACTTTCCCATAACCAACAGCCATCACAGTCGTCGAGCACTCCCGCCCATCATCATCAGCCGTCCTACTCAAGCGTATACCCTCCAGCCAGTACTCCTTCACCTTCACGAAGCTTCCGTGCACTCCCCCCTCGACCGTCGAGTAGTGTAGTTACCGAAACCCCAGTAACACATATATCACCACAAGTATCAGATCGAACGCCACGTGCGACAGCAACCTCTGACCCCCCGTCGAGCTTCCCGTACGAGAGCTATGATTCATCAACGCATCCGAATGGTGACGTTGATCGACGATCAACGTATTCTGTTTCTACAAGCGCACATGCAGCATTACTGGAACATGCTTCATTTATGTGGCCAAGATTCTCTCCACCTCTAGTTCCGGAGTTACCACCACCATATCGTCAGTCTGAGAGATAGCATGGACTCGATGGAATAATTCCTCGATCTACTTGGACTTTTATTATTGATGCTTCTTATCGCTACGACACAATGTAGTTTTGTTCTATTGCACTTCGATGGACTTTTTAGGCCAATGCATGTTTATTTATCTAGACGTCCAAATGCTGTTTTGAGGCTGTTGGACAACAGGTACAAACATCGAGCTTGATGCCAACCTCTAGACTTAACAGCAGAGACAATACTTGGCAGGGGCGAGCATAACGACTATATCTACACGGCGAGACATACTAGATGACATGCACAAGCGTCATGACGCCCAACGCCAGCACATCATCGACTCTGTACGTTTCATGCCTTTCTGAACGTCGTGCATGAAACTCACGCTGGGTCACACAGTTGCATGACCTATTGTTCCACTTGCATGCCGTCTCCTTCTTCCTTGCGCCTTCACTCGTACCACTGGTTACCAGAGCTATGTGTTGTCAAATCTTGTGCTACAAGCCAAGGGATATCGACCCCAAAGTCTCTTTGCGATCGTGGTTCCTGCTCACTTTCTTTCTCAATTTCCCAAGCTTCTGGTTACATGCACGGGAAGGTACGGTTGAGGGGCGGACGGTCGTGCTGGATTTTGTCGGAATGGGTGCGTTCATTTATCAGTCCACTAGCTTTCATTGAAAATATAACAATGATCTCACAGAGTATGCACCATCTAAAATGCACCTCCTTCTACTCGACATCCTCATCTTGGCTTTCCTATTGCTGTTGGAAACACTCGCGTACGAGACGTCGCTACAGCAATCATCCTCTATCACCTCCGAGGTTCTCCTTCGACACCCTCTCATCCCCACACCGCCACTCTCATACTCGATCGAGGATGAACAACCGAAACCTTCCCGTAGTCAACGAACATACATAGTAGACCTGCGCCTCGCGCCCCTGATAAATCGCATACGACAGCCGGCTCCAGAGGTAACAGAGCAGCAACCTACCGAGGCACTTCCACTTCCTAATACCACCAACATCCCCGTGATACCCCTCCGTATTCAGGCATTGATGAGGACGAGAGGGCGTCCACCACAGCCCGAACATGGTTCCACAGCTTCAAATGGACAGGCACAAACTGAGACGGAGCAGAGGTTACCAGGGAGTATGGGAACCGAGGATGTTGACTAGTTTAGTGTATGTATTTTAATGGCATGGCTTTCCACAAGGACCCAAAACTATGTCATCTCCCGGACGTCTCATCTTCGCATGTATTTAACTAGGCATCACCATTTGCGTTTCATCTTAAGAAATAAACAGGGTCAGGAGATACTTTCTTTATCACCACGAGAAGACATACAGCTTCACGCAAACACTGCCCGAACTTTTCAAATTCCTGTCTGCACGAATCTTTGCGAACATCTGTATAAGCAGCAAGTATGCATTTTCCGTATATTGTTGCGTGTGACGAGCATGTGGTAGTCGAATGCAGTGCTAATTGCCTCAGAGGCGTCGTGCTTGTCTTCGCTGTCTGCATGGCTGGGAGGAGCAGCACCGTGACACCTCCGGCAGTTTGAATTGCTGATTATATAATCGGCTTTGAATTTGAATGCTGTAAATTATACTTTAAACGGCGAATAGCGGCTTCGGAAAGTACTTCCACTGATCACAGTGCAGTGACAAAACCGAATACATGATGCAGCTCTAACCCACACACCACCACTACAAACCACTAAGGGCTTCAAGTCATCTGACGCTCAAAAGCGCGGTATACGTCGACAGTCTTTCAAAGGCTCGGTCGTACCGTCGTCGAACCTAAATCTGTCAGCGTCACTGTAACATGCTCAAAATTTACCTCCTGGTTTCTTGCGTCTGCGTACTCATAGTCGCAGTCTTCTATACTTTCTACTGGAACCGCATTATTTCTGGATTCATTAGTCTTCTCCTCCGAATCAAGTACTGGCGACAAGGAGGTTCCAGTATATGGGTACATATCGGTCAGTTCTTCATTGCACTCGACTCATTGGCACCACTTAAGGTAAAACTCAGGATCCATACACCTCTCAATTCTTGCGGGACGCATACTGCTCAAAGATGTCAAATATCATTCCAGCAATATGACCGTCAGAATTGTGACAGCTCAAATATCTTGGAGATACTGGTTGCGTGTCCCAGCTACTGAGGATGATCTGAATCACGCTCATGTTGGTGGAGAAGAATGTAAGACTAACATTTATTTGGCCTTTGTGCATTGAATGACAAGTCCCTGCTCTGACAGTCAACCATACGTCACCGTTCCCTTCCTGTCGGATTAAAGTCTCTGTTCAAGGATTTGAGTGGCTCCTATACAACAAGACTGCAGCGTATGATCATATCATTTCCCAAATGCAGGCCAAGGCATCCCCAAGTCCGGAGGTCTCGGAACCTCGCAGAATGTTTTCTCGTACTTCAGGAGCTGAAGGTATGTCATTACATTGACTTGTTATCTATCTAACCCACTTGTTTGATCGTAGGGTTGGGTCTCTACCCACCTCCTGCACTGGCAAATATCAAAGCCCCTCCCGTCATTCATGCTGCACTGGCGTGGATTAAACGTCAGACGCCCTACCTGGATCCGAATGACATTTTACCGATTGCACTCGAAATGTCCAAGGTTGCCATCACTTGCGGTAATCCTTCGACACCAAGTCTGTTGGTCGCAGAGTGTCATAGAGTGGAAGGCACGTTTGGGATTGTCCAGGTCGGTTTGTTCACCTTTGGTACGCATATATGGATACTGACACTTGGACAGGCGAGGTCGAAGTGCGATCTCTATAAACAACTTCTGAATCTGAAACTCCAGAAAGTGCTTGTACAACTTGTTGAGAATGACAACTACCAGGGTAGCATGTCCATGATAGGGCATCGTATTCGCGAGAATGCAGAATCATCGAGGTTCGTCGCGTTTGTGATTAATGGCTTCGACTGACGACATTGCTGTGCCGTAATCAAGTCGGTTCCTAGAATTAATTCCTTTGGGTTATCTTCCATTCCGGGCATTCTCCAGGGTTTGGAAAGGACTGAAGTTATATGCGTCTGGCCATGGCTCGTCCGTTCACGACTGCCGTGCAGCTGAGAAGAGTCCTTGGCCTATGCCAAGCAGAAAATCAACCAAGAGCATTGATGAGGAAACACCTGTTGGCGCTGACTTTACTGCTCTAGAGTATGCTATTGAACGGCGGATTATCGAAGCCCCCATCCTGGAGCTATCATATTACACAGACGTCGTCGGCGATGTTCCTGTTGCACAGGATGGTCCAAGGGGTATGGGATTGGAATCCTATGACATCGGCAATGGTGACCTACCTCCTGAGTGGGGTGTAGATCTGGTAATAAGAAAAGGGACCATTCGCTATGGACCATGGGCTGATCGTCAACGGTAACGGTCATTTTCTTATCCGGGAAGCACGCTCATGATTTAAATTCTATTTTCAGTGTTCATCTGCAACGGACATTTTTCCCATCAACGTATCACGACTTGGAGGTGTCAAAACACCTTAAGCCAGGGGATAAACGTACTTGGACTGCAATGAAAGTGTTTATCGAACTTCGTGATAAGACAGTACTGTATGTTCCTTTCCGAGAGCCTTCAAAGGTAAATAATGGCAAGAGGCTTGTATCTCTTTGTTTACACTCTCTTAGAACTGGCAATGGGATGGTGTCAACGACTATCCGCATCCAAGGAAGCGTGACCACGCAGCTCTTCATTGCACGGCAGGTGACAGTTCCTCCATTAGCTACCTTCTGCCTATGGTCACAGGACCCGACGGATATGAACCCCGTCTGGAGGTTCATCTTGATACAGTTTCTGTAACGTCGAGCCTCAACGATATCAAGCTCATTGAGGCCGAGTCGTGTCGCGTTCGTACATGTCCTACTATCCCACGAAGATCATGCTAAAAACCATTCAGGTTCATGCGTCATTTCCGTCACCCCTTGTATGGAATGCCGAGCGTCGTTGGCCATTCTCTATATCTCTTCGTCAACCGGTCATATACCTCTTGCGAGATCACGTCAATATGTTCACTGATTTGACGCGGGACTGGACTTTTGGGCCGCCTACCGAATGGAATCTTTTTGTGCCGACTATTTATGTGCTCGAGCTTGATCTGCACCACTTTGAGCTCAATCTATATGCCAACGACCAGAACATCATCGATAAGCCTCTGGTTAAGGGGGAGAACAGTATGTGCATTCTATCACTTGGTTGAAAACATCATTATTCATAAAAATTCAGCGTTGGTGACGATCCGTGCACCGCGTTTCAACATTCAAGTCAGCTTCCCATCAAATAAATATCGACCTGAGGCGACGTCTATTCCATTCGTTGTCGATGTTCCAGATGTAAACGTTTTTCTCTCTTTGCCGAGGTGGAATACACAGTGCCTCTACAACTCAGGGAAAGAACATCGTATAATCCATGCAGCAACATTTCGCATCACGTCATCGTATTACTTCTGGGCTGATGTTCAAGCTGACAACATTGATCAGTTAAAACTCACTGTCGAGGTATGTCTGGGTATTCCATGATTACGTCCCTGGCTCATTGTCACTAAGACTAGTAAAGTCGCCTACAAGGCCCTCGGATGGTCCGTCAGGTACTTGATGGTACTTCGGGACAATTATTTTGGATCTTTCACCCACTTCTCCACGCTCGTGGAATATCTTGAAAAACGGAGTAGATTTAATTTGATTGGAGATCCACTGGAGATGAAGCATCGGCCAGGCAAAGTCAGTGAACCGCCTGTGTATCTTGGTGTCACTTAACGGACGAGATATAGTCAAACTCCCTACAGGTTCAGGTATCGATACAATTGCAGTCCGGGATAATGCTTTTACCTGCGGGTTTACCTGGCTACGAAGTGCGTGTTGCAAGCGACAGATCATGCGATGATATTGGCGCATCTACAGCCATGGCGTGTTCAGTTCTTCAACTGGATTTACGACTGCATGACTATTTCATGGGTAAGTCAGCGTCAGACGATGAATCGTAATCATTTAACCGTGCAACAGATGTGTCGCTGAATCTGAATGCAATCAAAGGTTCTATCCTAGGGGCTTGTTCCGAGGATGCTTTCTTTGCCCAGGGACCTCAACGTTACGAAGACTCATTCCTAATTGATGGTGCTGTCGATTCTACTTGATCTTAACAGCACATAATTCATTCGATTTCAAGGTCTGAATATCACTGCTAACAGACTTTTCGGGCCACAGCCGCGTACTCGTACATATGTATGTGTTTGGGAAATCGCAGTCGGACCAGTGAAGGCTCTATTAACATCTCATGATGCTCGAATCATGTTGGCATCTATGGATGCGGTCCGTCTTAATTACACGGACCTTGCCAACGCTCCCGCGACCGAGTTCGGAGTACCCGTAGATCCGGATGGTAAGGGAGCTGTTTCTGCACGAGAGCATTCGCTGACCCAATTATTCAGTCACTTTCATCAGATTCTCAGCTAGCCATGTCGATGTCACTTGGTCTGCTGGTGCAACAGCCGTAAACCTGTCGATTCCTATGGGCTTCAGTGTGCATACCAATGATCTGGAAGGCCAATTTTGCGGCAAGCTCACGAGCGTCAGACTTCCCCTCGCGTTACTGAAGATTCTGCTGTCGTCGAGGGATTCGAAGACAACCTGGTGCGAGGCGGCTGACCTGTCTACAGACATCAACCTGGATATATACAGATCCCCAAAGATCCGCAATCCATCACAGATGGATTTCATGAAGGGACAAGATGAGCTGACATGTCGGGCACAACATCTACTTGATGAAGTAAAGAGAGTTCGGAAAGCCTCTTTTCCTGATAACCGACAGGCGCTGCAGCGCACGCGTTCTAGTCACCATCGCAATGGACTCTATCTTCCTCCTCCACGCCTCCCACATTTCTGCAGAGCCAAACCACACCCTCCAGCACCGCTCACAAGCCCTGCACACTCCAAGAGCACGGCTGCATGGTGGCCTCGGCTTTCCTATCTCTCAGAATCCGACGGAGAGGAGAATATATCCGAGGCAGATCGTGATGCACGTCTGGCGTATGTTGTCCATCTTCTGGTTCACCCCACTAGATTAACAGTTTTTGCAGGAGAAATCGACTTGCGCCACCGACCGCCGTCGTCGACGACATCTCTGTGTCAGGGGAGGAGTCAGATGACGAGGACCTAACAGATACCGAATCCTCAGTAAGCGGCTGGTCCTCGACTAGATGTGAGTCGTTTCCAAATGTAGACGTTACAATTGTTGAGTTGAGACAGCCGCAAGTCAAAGGCACTCGCTGATCCAGCGCTATCGTCGTGTCACTAGGTGGTACCAGAGTATCAACTTGGACGACATCGACAGCTGGGAGGACTCGCCCTTCGTTATAACTAAGGTAAAGTAGGCAAACCCATTTTTCCCGGATATCCCTCAATTAGAAATCAGGAACCTAGAATTACAACTCCAAAGGACAAGCCTTCACCCAGAATACGACCGATGGCACGAGCCAATGAAAGAACAAGCTCTGTTCACTCTACAACTTTTCGCATACAGTGCAAAAGGGAGATCGCGGTTCGATTAACCCCCTTGGCTCTCATGGGAATCCGAGATATGATTGAAGACTTGCAGTCGCGAGTTCGTATTATTTTTCCAATGTGTCGCGTTGTCTTAACGGTCTGCTGCAGCGGCTCAGTCCAGAATTGACATTAGACTCAGTGATGTCGAGCCACATGGCAAAGCTCGGTGACTCACCAGGTTCCCCCCTCTCGACGGCCTTCGATATTACCATAAGATCAGCACGTCTTCAGGTACTAGAACACATATCCTGCCCAACTTCTTCCAAGGAAGCATTAGCTCAAAGAGACTCCATGGTCACAGTCAATTGCTTGGCTTCCGGATGCCACCTCGCCATGTCCCAAGGGACTCAGAAATTGGCTTGCCATCTAGAAATATCCGAAACGTCTCTAGGAGTAATGGATAACTCCAGGGTTGCTCTGGGTTCCAATTTTTTGCCTGCAAGTAGCCCAATATTATCACTTCGTCGCCTCCAACTAGATGCCACGCAGAATCATGTTAGCATGTCTGTTGGCCACTTTGCATTGGAGCTTCAGCCCACCAGCCTCGAGTATGCTGTCGCCACGTTTCAGATGCTGGAACAGGATTTGCGAGACCTCTTGCTCGACCCCTCTGTGCAATTTGACTCAACTACTCGTTTTGCTGAGATTGTCTACTATACTCTGGATCTCACTCAGAATAGGGCAGCTGTCGATCCACTTTCGATTATCCAACCTTCTTTCCTCGTCCAACGGGGTCACCCTCAAGCTCTCCGGACACATCCTACCTATAAGTTTCTATTCCATCTACGAACTGCACTCCAGTTTGCCCGCCTTCAAGGAGATATTGGCACAAATAGCACGGGCCAATCCATTGCAGTACATGATGTGAAGGCTTTGGTAAATTCGTGTCTCGCAGAACTCATGCTGGACCTGGACTCCTCCAAAGAAGGTATACCTAGTCCGTCGGAAATGATTTATCCTCCTACCTCTCCGAAGTCCATGAACGGCGCGCGACTTATCATTGACTCCCTCAACTTCACTGCCGACCTTGTTAGCATCATCATCGCAGATGAGTTGCCAGCATCTACCAGTCGTCTAGACATCAGTTCTTGTGCTCTACGGTTTCGCTCTTCAAAGCTGGTCCCTTTGGAAGGAGGCCAATTACAGTCACAGAATCCTTCCCTGGCAAACCATGATATCGCTGCCATCCCGCAGACTGCATGCACTCTCGCTGTCAGTGACGTTAATGTCATTGTTTCCCCTCACCTGATGGTCTTCGCACAATCTGTACTTCGCCTACGGAGGATGTCAAGTAAATGGAAGCCAGTCTCCGGCCAAGCACTTTCAAACTCTGGGCCGTCTCACCTCATTTTCACGATCGCCCTTCGCCGCGCTAACATTCGTGCTGCAGCTGAAAAACTTGCATTCGAGATCGGGGCCACGAATATGGATATTTTTTTCACATCACTCAAACGAGTCGATCCGTTGACTTACAATGAGGTCCACTCTGTCGGTTACACTGCTAGCTTCAGCAACGCTTTCATACGTGCGAGGGCTACCGGCATTGTCCCAGGAATTTGGGTCCGGGATCAGGATGTTCTTGCTTCCTTGACCTTTTCCTCTGGCAAGCTCAACCTGCTTTGGCGCCAGGAATCATCAACAAATACTATCCGTCTCGCATTTCTCTTACACAGTACTGCTATTTCCGTGCCTCGTAGCGCCCTTCGTCTTTACCGTTTCATGGAAGAGTGGCAAGCAGACTTCTTTCCAGGCATTGAAGCCGCCACACGAGCCTTTCTAGCAGAGTTGAAGGAAGGAAGGGGAAATGATGCACAAACAGCGCCGACTCGCCCTCGTGCTGCCAAGAGGAACGCACTAGTGGCCCATGTTACGGGACGTATCTCGGAACTTGGCGTGTTCCTTCAGGTCATGCGAGGAACGTGGTTATCATGGAACATACACGATTTGACTATATTCCTTTCCTCGCCAAGTGGACCAGGACATAAGCAGTCCACGTCCTTTGGCATCCAATTTGGCTCCCAAACGTTGGGCGTCTCATACAAACAACAGTCCACTGAAGATTATGCAGATACGCCGCACATCAAAGTCAAGCTCCCTTCGCTCTCATTGACAGGACGCCAAGGCCGTGCTTTTGTCAAAATTCTTGCTTCTGTGGACTTCTTTGACGTTTTAATCAAGCCCTCACATTGGGATACACTTCTCGTCGTCCAACAGAAGTTTGGCCAAGATTTTGCTGACTTGATGGACCTGATACACCAAACTCGCCAACGAAGGTCTAATCCGTCTGAATCAATGTCAAATGCATCGCGATCCTCTTTATCATTTAGTGGACATGTCGACGTGAAGGGATTTCGACTCGGGCTTGAAGGTCGTTCCTCCACCTCCTATCTAGAATGCGAAGATGTTGGTGGAGACATATCCAGCAGCGATTTAGGTATTGCATGGCGAATCAGGCTGCGTGACTTGGCATTGTCACTTGCGCCTAGAGCAGGCATTGTGTCACGAGAAACCACCTTCAATCGAAATCATCGATCTGCGTTTCTCATCGTGGATCTTCGTGCTAGGGGAGATGTCCACAGATTGGAATTCCGCATCCCAAAGATCCATGCTGTGATGCAACCCAGTTCTATAGGAGAGATTGGTGATTTCTTAGACCATCAACAAGTACGACATCATCTTCGGCATTATCCTTGTTACTCAACATTTTTCAGGCTGAATTGCTTATTCGGAGGGATCAGCGAGCTGCGGAGTTAGCAGCGTTCAAGGAAAAGACCCGCAGTATTTTGAAAACGTTCGATATGAGAACGAACGAGGCTACTGGCGACCAAAAACCCCCTTGGTTTAGCGAACATACCATAGATGTAGTCATTCAGAAGATTGGAGTGGCCTTCCCCCTCAGTCTTGAACAAACGCTGGAGCTTCCCGGGACGAATTCCCGTGATGATCCTTCAGTCAGGGCTTTCCTCTTCACTGTTCGACGCATCAAGTTTAGCGCTCAGAGAGGAGAAGCGGGCGAGATGTCAACTAAAGACTTATCCTTCCTGTTTGTGCCCAGGTAAGACTTGATGGCACTCCAGTGAGCTCATCACACTCAGTCCTGATCATGGCGCCCTAGTTTCAGGCAATGTTCGTCCGAAGACTTTGCAGCAGACAAGCATAGAAGCCGAAACCGACTGGTGTACCCTTACATGACTGCGCGGCTACGATCCGATGCTTCTTTGCTCAGTCGTCATATCTGGTTTTTTGGAAACGTCAGTGGGTTCATTCTGGACTTGGACTCAAACATCCCTGATTACATATTCTCGCTCATTGATGTATACCGTCAAGGAAGAGAACGAATGATCCGCATCGCTGCAAGCCTCCCCCGGGCTACTACATCGAATACTGACCTTTGGAGGGACGATGTCTCACCGGGAGGCGGACAGCAAGATGTTCCGGCGTCGAGTATCTTTGCAAATATGGTCTTCCAGAGCGGGGAAGTGCACGTTCATAGCGATTCAAAAAGTACACAGGCGTTGCCTCCGGGTACTCACCAATTGTTGGATGGACAGCTGCGTCCAGAGCAGGAGACACTGAGGCTTCCTATAGTCTCTGCTTTGGTTGAATATCGTGCTTCAGGTATACGAGCCGGTCCAGCAGCCCTGATATTCAAAACCACTATTCATTCCAGCCAAAACACTTTGAGACCGAGTCTTCTGCCTTTCATGACTGAGATCATCGATTACGTGCAGATGCGCTTGCGCAAGACTAGCCGAGGAAACACGCTACTCATTGCGCCATCTCCTACAGAAGACGAACCACCCCCGCTGCTGACCTCGAGCCGCCTGGAGAATTTATCCGAGGCATCATCGAGTTTGCAAATCACCTTCAGTCTCCGCATAGACAAGTCGACACTCGAATTAACTTGTCAGCCGGATGTCAACGTAGCAGCTGCTTTACGCTGGGAAAGTGGTGGTTTCCTTATGAACATCTCGCCGGGTGCTCACAAAGTGACATTGACGGGCACTGTGGGCGGTCTCACAATTGGCCTCAAGCACGGGTTTTTGAGCGACGACTGCGTCAATATTGCAGCTCGCAATCTCGCATTTTTCCTTGCTTTTTCCAAGAACGAGGACCATTCTGGAAATATCGACAGCATCATTTCCTTGGTGGTAGATACAGATATTACTGGTGGTGTGCGTTTCTCCCGCCTGCAAGACGTTTTATGTTTCAAGGCGGTTTGGCTCGATCGTATCCCTTTGTTCGTCGCAGAGCATGCACACTCTGATAGATCACGTCCGCCGACAGCCTCTTCCTCCTCGGTTACCACTCCTGTTGTGAAACAAGAGGTCACTACTGCGCTCATAATTCGCATCCGCCAAATCCGCTTGGAGGTAGATTTAGGACAGTCCATTAGCAGTGTGACTCTGAATCTCCAGAGTACAATTACGCGAATGCGTTTATCTGAAATGTCAACTGAGGTGTCGCTCTCAGTGGCAAACGTCTCCATCTTTGCTAGGGGAAACGTCGCGGGTCACATAAATGTACCGGACTGTGTCTTTCAGACGATCCGCAGGAACGAAGGCGCCTTGTCCGATGATTCACGCACAGTTAGGATGCTCGAGCTCAGCATGACTAGTGGTCCTTTAAGTGCCGAGCTCGAGTCAGATCATCAACGGCTGTTGATTTACAGGTAATTATCATTATTATGATGTTCCGCCTTATCTTTGTCTGACCCTCGAGTATCCTCAGGGCTGATCCCGTGCAAGTGGATATCCACGATGATTGGTCACTTGTTTCCTCCGCAGATAGAGGACAAGACCGGCCTTTGCTGCTTACATTCACGGTTAATGGCGAGGAAATCGTTGCTCTTGCTACCATCGCAACTATACCGAAGTTGTTGATGTATACCAACAAATTCCAGGCCAATATTGCCGCGCAGCGTGAAGGCGCAAGTCACGAATCAGCCGCATTCCGTGCTACACAATCGCCCAAGCCTGACAATCCACTCACCGAAGTCGCTTCGGCATTCTTTTATTCTGCTCGCAACCGGTTCAAGGAAGCAGACGCGGAGCTGTCTCACAGAATTCGCCAGCAGTTGAGCTTCCGCTTACAGACTCTTCGGCTTGTCCTCTTCCCTCGTACCATGGGTGACACCGAGCTTGCGCAGTTCATTGGACGTGATGTTCATGCGAGCCTGGAGCGTGTGGTGATAGGCGAAAGCCCACCTCATAGGGAGATCCGTTTGTCGTTCACGGCCTTGACTATTTCCAAGTTCAGCCAGCCTCAGCCACTTCTCCCGTCAACTATAGTGGTGTCTGACGACAAAGCTTGGGTGGATCAATTGTTCAAACATCCAACAGAAGCTAACATCGTTGGTCTGCCCACGATGAACATGCTAATGCTCACCGACGAGTTGGTCGAAGAACCCGCCAAGTACATCGACTACAAGTTCTATAGCTCATTCGTGCGAGGCAAGGGTACCAAGGAGCACGAGGACATCTATATCTCGCTCAACGTAGCGCTGTATTCATGGCTCACTGGTCTTCGCAAGAATTTGACCAGGGAACTGGAACAAGTTCAGGGACCCCAAGACTCACGCAATGCGACAGCAGGTCCATCATCTCGCAGAAGGGCAGGGGCTACAGAACCAGCTCCGGGCATGGACGTTGCTCAGATGGATGCATCAAGTCCAAATAGTTCGACATCTAGCCCATTATTGCCCGAGAAAGCCCCGTCACTGGGTCTCAGATCAACTGTCGCAGTTTCGCCTCAGCTGCCCTCAGAGCTCTTCGTACACCCGCCACTGCCAACTTCCCATGCCCGTTCCTTACCAGATCCACTCGATCCTTCTGTACAGCTTCCACCCCCTATCGCCACGAAAGCTGCAGCCGTTGTATACAGGGCTCGTGATCGCGTGATAGAGCGACTGACCATGCGACAACTTGGCGAAGCGACTCCGGATGTTATGCACCCATTCTTCATGAAGACAGCTGGTTTCAACCTCGAGGATTCTCTTCCGCAATACGTTCATGAATATGCCACGATACCTCTGGAGGAAATCATGGAGGCCCTGCTAAAGTTATATTCAAAACAACTAAAAACCGATAAAGGGATTGGTCAAGATTAAAACAGGTTATGATGGTGACGATTATACTATACATAGTAGTTAGGACATAATGTAAATAAACTACTTACCGTACTTTAAGCTTTCAAGACCAGCTCTTAGTTCTCTCATTTACTTCATTCTATGATGGGCATCCGAGTTTTCCCAAGAACATCATGATTATGGCAGGGAAAAAATGTGATGGAAGTGTCTATCTAGTTGTACTTCCTGCACCAACATTAAATACACTCAGTAAGCCAAAGCACCCGTAGAGAAGTGCGACTGGATATGCAACGAGAAGACGTTGGTCCGACATCCTCAACACAGCTACAAATATTCCAGAAGCAGCGAAAGTGCACCATATGATAGACAGCAAGGACAAGACATAACCAAGGATGCCGCTACAACAAAAATAGGTACTCATGAGACAACTGAGTATTGAAAACAAAGCAATGAATCACGCACTCTAATGTAACCACCACGCTGATTGCACCGACACCTACCATTGGCAATAAGCAATAGCCTAGCACTGATACTACGCGATATGCATCGATGCCATTTTCCGACATGAGATTTAGTAAGGTGTAAATTGAGATGGAGCCAAGCAATCCGAAGCCATATATGTATCCGAACTGAGGCTTCCCTGACTATCAATGCCAGATGAGATGCATTATTACTGTGGCAAAGAATAAACACTCACCAGCAGTAAAAGGACTCCAAAACAGAAAAAGAACAAGAGCGGGCCGGCGAGGTCTGCATCATCCATTATCCGCTCATCAACACGGCGTAGGGGATTGAGAACTGTCATAGACTTGGCACGTATGTGAGAAAAGTTGATCCCCAATTCTGTCGCATGCATAGTTCTGTCACCCGGAAACATGTCTTCATAGAATTACTTACCCTCCAGCAACGGTGGTTCTCCTTCAAAACCACCGGTCCCGAAAGCGGTCCACCACCCTCCCGGTTGTTGCTGGATATTCCCTCCAAATGCTGGAGCGGCGCCTCCTTGCCCTATTGGCACCTGTGCACCCATATTTCCCTCCAGACTGGAGCGAGACCCTGGATAGAACTGCCCCTGGTCTGGTCCAGGCGCGTAGAATTGAAGAGGTACGCCTTGTTGAGGAGTCTGACCATAGTATTGGCTATGTGACGACGACGCGCCGTACTGATTTGCAGTGTCCTGCCACATAAAGATTTAAGTCGTAAAGAAAAATGGAAGATAAAAAAGACTGGATGGAAGTGACGTGCCACGTTTCTGCACTTGGTCTGGCACTCGTGTTCTCTTTCGCCTGCGGTCAACTTCGAAGCGCTCCGACGGCAATTGCCGGCGTGTCCTCAAGTTCCTTTCGTCTATTACAGTCATGGTAAGTATCCTTACCAGAATTTCTCATTCCTCTGCTAACATCCTCCCGTTCTGCTAACAGCCGCAGGTAATTCATATTTTGTAAACAAAATTTGGCTCTCATAGGTCAATGTCCATTTTTAGAACGAGTATATCGAGGAACATATAAAACGACATGGTAGACGATTAGATTACTACGAACGCAAGTGCGTGATTAGTTTCTACCTTACCTGTCCGTGCTAACATTCTCGAGTTAAGACGTAAAAAGGAGGCTCGTGCTGCTCATAAATCATCAGCAGTAGCCCAGAAAGCCTTCGGTCTCAAGGCTAAGATCCTACATGCGAAACGTCACGCAGAAAAGGTTCAACTCAAAAAGACCCTCAAAGCTCACGATGAGCGCAATGTCAAGCAGGCCGACACATCTGCCGTTCCAGATGGCGCATTACCTACATATCTGCTCGACCGTGAAGGCCAGAAGGATGCAAAAGCTCTATCATCTGCAATCAAACAAAAGAGAAAGGACAAGGCGGCTAAATTCGCGGTCCCATTACCTAAAGTTCGAGGGATCGCTGAGGATGAAATGTTCAAGGTGATGAAGACAGGGAAGAGCAAAAGCAAATCATGGAAGCGGATGGTTACAAAAGCGACGTTCGTTGGGGAAGGATTTACTAGAAAACCTGTCAAGATGGAGAGATTTGTTCGGCCAATGGCACTTCGATATAAGAAGGCCAACGTTACCCATCGTAAGTCTCATTGTCTTGTCGTATACGAGACTGAGACCTCACCATCTTGCAGCGGACTTGAAGGCCACCTTCCAGCTTCAAATTCTTGGGGTCAAGAAGAATCCACAGTCACCGATGTATACTCAACTCGGAGTTTTGACAAAAGGCACTGTCATCGAGGTCAACGTTTCAGAACTTGGAATGGTTACGACAGGCGGCAAGGTAGTATTCGGGAAGTATGCTCAGATTACCAATAATCCTGAGAACGATGGTTGCATAAATGCTGTTCTTCGTAAGTTATTCCACTTGATTGCGAGTCCGCTGCCCTAATTCAAATCTTATAGTTGTATGACCGTCGACAATTGCAATATGTTGTGTTCGAATCTATCGAGAGGTCTCCTCGATGTTTCAAAAGTAGCGTTCAATTCACTATTACATGTACTGCAAGAGGTGCATACGTTTGTTCAGGCCTCAGGTCACCGTCTATACGCGTTAACACGTAACGCCACGAGAAACAATGTACTTAGACGGTGTCTTGTCATTATGATGTTGTTGTTTTGGCGGTACCAGTCGGTCTCAACGTCTCCGATCACTGGTAGTTCAAATAGCGTTAAGTTAGTCGTCGTACAAGACCTGGGAGGGCCTTTGATTGTTGTGGTCTGTTTACCAAAGCTCTTGTGTAACTTAGTCGTCCATGTCAACCTCAAACACAGCTTCACATTCTGCCTCGCCAGCTCCTGATCAGGCTAAGAGGCGTCATGTACTCACCGCTGTCGAACGCCAGCGCTCACAACTTGAACGACTCCTCAAGGATCCCTCGAAGCCTGCCTATGTACCTCCTGCACCGAAGGAGAAGACTATTCGCCCGGCTCGCGAGATGATGAAGAATGTCCAGGGATCAAGCGCTGGTGCTGGGAGTGGCGAGTTTCACGTATACAAGGCCAGTAGACGCAGAGAATACGAACGACTGAAGATGATGGAAGATGAAGCAAGATTAGTACGTGATCCAACTCCATGAAATTGACATATTCTGAAGGTTTGGCAGGAAACTGAAACAGCAGAGTTTGAGAAAAAGCGGAAAGAAGCGGAGGATATAGCTGAAACCAAGACAGCCAAAAACCGAGCCAAGCGTCAGAAGAAGAAGGATAGAGCCAAAGTCAAGCCATCAGAGAAAGGCGACGGGAAGGATGGCACACAAGAGGCTCCATTGAAGAAGAGACGCTTAGTGAATGGAAAAGAGCTCGTGTTTAGGAAACCGGGGGAGGAGAGCGACGAGGAAGAGGTGGATGACGCTGAGGGACACGATAGACTCGGTTTAGCGAATGACTTGGAAACAGAGCAGATTCCAACCGAGGAAGCACCCCGAATTGCACAGGAGCAACGAATAATTTTCCACGAGGATGACTAGGCTTGCTTTCCACTCACCTGCATGTCTTCCTGCTCAAACCTGATCTCCAGAGCAAACAACGCACGCAAATTTCAATCAACTGATGTTCTACCGTTCTTTTGGCAGAAACCGTTACTAGGGGTCGGTCGTATGCTCTTCACTGATTAATTGCTGTTCTTATTTTGAATCTGCTCCGCATGGTAATTCGCAAGGTTGTTCTACGTCGACAGACTGCTAGCATTGGGATTTTAGGTCGCTTCGCCAATAATCAGTATATAAAGCAAAGCGTCCTCCTACTGTCCCCTTCAGATTGATTTGATCCTCTTTGACATCCTCACACACAATGCGTTTCTCCTTTGTCCTCGCTGCTGTTGCTGCTTTGACAGTACCAATATCCGCTATGCCCTCTGTCATTGACAGATCAATATCTACCAGTGAAGGCACTGAGAATTGCCCTGTCTTTTGCCTAAAAGATATTGACTGCTTTGGCTGCACCACGACCAACTGCGTGAGTAGTTCGCGTCCTGGATTTCATCACCTGACTCACCGGCGTGATAGTATATCTTTTTTTGCACCGGTTAGTGTGTACGTAGTGAGCATATGGTCGATGGCGAGACGCGGATGCCTCGATCGAGTGCTCGACCATTGGGGGTAGGATATAAAGACTTTGGTGGTGGTGGAGGCGATGTTTGTGTGATCAGGCAGCGAGACGTTACCGGTTTTCTTTGGAGAGGAGCTGGAGGTCGTGAAGCCCTGTGGTATCAGAGCCGTTGCAAGCTTATACAACTAGCCAACAACGAACCAGCATCTATCATCCATCCTCTAGTCCAATTTGAATATCCTTATCCTTCTGGGGCTAGTTACCGACTCAACCTTCCAATTAACGATTTGGACCCGAGCCGCAGTTTATCCTTTTCATAGCCTTCACAGAGACACGCTGCAGATAATAACTGCTCGAAAGGGAATTTCAGGTGGTTATAAAGCAAGCGTCTTCCCAATATCTTCTTCAGATTCATTTGGTCCCCTTTTGTACATCCTCAAATAATGCCTATTGTTTTTGTTCTCGCTGTTGCTGCTGCTTTGATGGCAGTGTCAATATTTGCTATGTCTTCTGTTGCTGATACATCCATATTTGCGTCAGGCCAATATTCAGAAATGCCCTGCTAGTACGCTCTGCCTAAAACAGAAGGACTGCCACAGCTGCGTCGGCTACGTGAGCAGTTTGTGTCTTACACACCTTGCAGTCGATGATCCTTACACTGGTCGATTACTGGAACTTTACAGTGTGCAGATGGACCGGTTAACCGGTCAGCGATGAGCGTCTCTGGGTTAGGTTATTTCTTCCTGTCTTCACACCCAACGGCGTTCTGCCTCTCCCCACCTACTAACTGGTTCCCCAAGGTCCAGGGCCCTGGAGACAATCACAACCTTAGTTCAATGATAAAATTCCGTGGACTCGGAGCTGCGGAACGTGGTTTTTAGTTGCATCACGACAAGGGTGGGCCCTGACATAGAATGCCCATCATGTTACTCATTATTGTAACACGCATGGTGGTCCAGTGGTCACTTCCGATATTTGTCCATCTGAAATACAATGTCGACCTCATCAAGGATCGCGGGTCCACAGGGCGCAACCCCATGAAGGTCAATTTAGGCAGCAATGCATGCAGTTGAGAGGCCACGAAGATAGGATCGACAATCGGAGAATCCCCCACAAAGTGTCGTGATCTTGTCGTTGGGAATGGTTTAAAAAAAGGCTGGCTGTTGGCGTCTACTAGACATGCACAAAAGTGCATTGCAATGCTACGCAAGCGCCGGCAATGATGTATATGTCGGAAATTTGCGAAACCTATTTCAATGCTCCGTTGTTGAAATGTCGTTGAAATTCCCATTGGTATGATAATGTAAGGTTATTTGCTGAGTTTCAATGCATTAATGGTACTCAGAGTAAAATGGGAATTTTCGGTAAAGCTCGGTAAAGCTCGGTAACTTCGGTTAGAAACTGACAATTTGGGCAGGAACAACACGCATAGGACATGCGGCACATCGGCATAGTTTCGGACTTCGAAAACTATGCCTGTCATTCGACCACCACGTCCTCGTCGTTCTGCATGCCTCAAGCGTTTGCAGCCCAAATCTATGGACTACAACCAAGGACCTGTCACCTGTGGCCGAGGAAAATCTCAGAGTACTCGAGGTAACGATCATGCTGCCCAGGCACCCAAGCTCGTCGTGCAGTGGCAGGTGGACCCCTCTCGCACCCAGAGGGTTATTGAGTACCTCCACAACCATCCAGCAGACTGCCGAGTTCTGTTCTTTTCGGACAGGAAACAATTGCATACCGAGGGTGATCGCCCATCGGGCAAGGATAAACTCTCAGTTTGCTCTGTCGTCGCCTGCCATGTTTTCCAGGCTGATCCTAACTATGTGGCGCAATACGCTGAGGTGCCGGATAAGTTTTGTGACTCGACCAACAATCATATCATGAGGTACGATTTTTCGTATCGATTCACATGTGTACTAACATTCCCTCCAGTCTCAAAAAAAGGTTTCGTGAATGTCACGACAAATTAAACTCGACGGGTGCCGGTGTCATGCCAAACGACGTCGCTCAAAATCTGCATGGTATGTTTTTTATATTTATATTTAATCAGATTAAACTAATAAAAATTACAGCACAAGTACTACATACATTCCCATGGTATGATGAGCTCCTCTCCATCATGGGGACAAACCCTGCTCTATCCGTCAAGACCGTCTCATCACGCCCTGGAACTGATCACGCTGCTAACTTCTTCGCTCTCACCCAAGGTGCCCAGACCTCTGGTCAGGCGCCCTTCGTCCCTGCGCCCTCTGGCCAGGTGTCCTTTGGCTCTGCGCCCTCTGGCCAGGCACCCTTTGGCTCTGCGCCCTCTGGCCAAGCGCCCTTTGGCTCTGCGCCCTCTGGCCAGGCGCCCTTTGGCTCTGCGCCCTCTGCGCCCTCTGTGCCCTCTGTTCAGGCGCCCTTTACTGTCCCCCCCTTTGCTTCCTCCTCACCATCTGGGTACCATCCCTCCCATCCTGGCATCATTGCTCGCTCTCACCCTCCCACGCCTGCCCCCTCCGAGTCCGATACATATTGTGACAACAATTATGTCAGCGACGGACATGACGAGGACATGGACATGGACCTTCGCTTCGACGATGTGCCACAGCCGCAGCCTCCCATAATGTCAAATTACTGGGAAGAGGAGGGTGATGTCACCATCTTGAACAGCCCCCCCAAGCCCAGAGCCTCCAAACATCGGGCACGTCAGTCTGCATCCCCCTCATCATCTCGTTCCCCCTCACCCAAGTCATCATCATTCGTCCTTCCCCCGAAATTGCAGACCTCCCTCCACGATAGTCGCGCTGCCTTCGGCAAGCGTGTGTCGAGGACAAGCCAGACCAGCGCCAACTCGCCAAAACCCTTGTCCAGCGGCTCCTCGCTGTCGAAAACGACGATGTTGGCACCTGCCTCCACCTCCCAGACATCACAACTCCCATCCTCCAAGGGGAAAGGGAGGCAGGTGAAACAGGTGCGGTCAGATCTTCAAGGCGACCTGAACCGGCTCAACGATGAGATCGGAAGCGTCCAGTCAGACTGGATCACTCGGGGCGAGCTCAAGAACGAGCGTTACATGGCGAAGTACAACCTTGCCCGTCAGGTAAATGAGCACAAGTTTTTGTGCGAGGAGCGTGTACACTGCGACAAGGAAGCTGTCACCACTCATCAGCGCTCCCAGGAAGCGAAGGATATGGAGATTCGCCTCCGCAAAGCGGAGGCGAAGATGCATGCTGCGCTGGCACATGCGCATGCTGAGGAGGCAAGAGCGCTTCAGCTGAAGATTGAGTACCAACGTTTGATGAGTGGTTCTAACTCTTGAGGGTGTTGTTGTAGTCTTACTGTTGTCCTTTTGCATCACATATCTCATGCTGTCCCTCATACTACATATGTTGTTATGTTAACCATTAGTCCTGTTCATGTTATGTTGATAGTTCATGTACTACTAGTTTTCAATGGACCATGATGGTGTTTCCTCTTGGCTCTGAAGGTGTGATGCTTGACATATGTTTTCTTGGATAAGTAATGTTTGATAACCTGAGGAGATGTTAGATGGTACATATAACTAGTACACTTGCTAGGATAAGCACCACAATATTAAGCAAGTGAAGAGACTGACCATCACAGTGCTCTAGGTTTATTAGCTTTCTTTGCAATGCAAAGAAAGCTGATTTCAAACCTAAGCAGCTGTGATGGTCAGTCTCTTCACTTGCTTAATATTGTGGTGCTTATCCTAGCAAGTGTACTAGTTATATGTACCATCTAACATCTCCTCAGGTTATCAAACATTACTTATCCAAGAAAACATATGTCAAGCATCACACCTTCAGAGCCAAGAAAACATATTCAAGTGGAAATTTGTAACTACAACTGCCATCCCTGTCTACGTTGTGCCTTTGAGTGAGGGCTGTCAAACAAGAGATCCATCAACCTCTCACAACGAGCATGACCTGGAGTCCCTTCATATAACCTATCACCTACTTGGTCATTACCATCTGGTCCTTCAGCTGCCTCTTGAGACATAAAGTTTCTAGCCTCTTGACAAGACCACTTGACTGATCCCTGGTCCTCTGTCAGAACATGTTCTTCTTCAAACTGTATGATCATGTTGTGTAGGATCAGACAACACTGAATCCAATGGACTGCTGTCTGTAAGTCATCTGCTGAATTGATATTCTGTCAGAGATCTTGAAGAGATTGAAACCGCCCTTTCAATGCAGCAAATGCATGCTCCACTCGTACACGGACCTAGATAAATCAAATTTAAATCAGAAAAAAATGGAAAAATAAAGGGACAAACTGTAGAAAGGTGATAATTGAATGTCCTCTGATTTGCTGTCAGCCGTCCATTGCAGGGCTTCTTGAAAGGGGCAATGCACCAGGTGTCCAGTGGATAAGCACTGTCTGCCCAGACCCAGTGGCCAGCTGGAAGAAGTGTGTCATGTTCTTGATAGATACGAGTAGATCTGAATGCGTATGCATCATGGATGCTTCCAGGGTGACCAAGAGAATAATCAACTATGAGAAGATTGTGGGGCATAATCACTGCCTTGAATTTATTTTAATTTTTAACCATGAAATTAAAAAAAAAAACATACCTGACAGCCCAGGGAATATTTGGATTTCCTGTCATAAAAAGACTGGTGATAAAATCAAGGTGTCTCATACAGGTCAATTGATGTCCCATCAACAGCTAGGACTCCATTCTGCCACTCAGGGCAAGTGGTCACCCATGCAGTATATTGCTGAGCAAGCTCAAAGTCCTGTGAATCAGGTGGGGAAAACCCATGAAGGCATCATGCTGGTCAAGCAGTGCAACCATTATACGATTGGTGCAGTTAACCACAGACCCAACACTAATACCAGCCCATTCAGATACATCCTGGAGAGTGGCAGAATTACCATAGTGGCCGACACAGTTGAGAAAAATAGCAAGTTGAATAGAGATAGGAAGCTGGAGGTTGTTGGAATTGTTATGAAAAATGGGGTGGCCAGAAATGAGATTGAGGATGTCATCGAAAATTTTGGGGTCGACATGTAGTTTACAACGAAATAGATGAGGGCAATGTTGCCCAAAATGGACAAGGAGGTGCAGCTGTGAGGCTTGTGGGATAGGCTCACTGGGTCTATGGAGCACACGTGCCCTCTCTACCTCATCCTGAAGACTTGCAATGGAATCTTGAAGACGGTGTAGATGAGGAATCTTGACTATACGTAAAAACACTTAAAACAAAAGGGGTGCTCAATAGCAAGATCGGGATACGAGACAACGACTCGACCCAAGGGACAACCACTGAGAGAAGTTCCTCAAAATAAAAGTGGAGGGAAACTCTATGAGCTAGGTGGGCGCTAATAGGCGCGAGAAGATAACGCGCACGAAGGCGCGCGTACAAAAGGCAAAGGCGCGCGAGATGCGCGCATGAGCGGGAGGTCCGAGAATGCGCGCGCGCAAAGCGAAGGCACGCCTAAAGCGTTAGAGGCAAGATCTTATTGAGGAGTGAGTGCACAGATAGATGATTGACAAGAGAATAAGATCAGATAGCAAGTGAGGAGGTGATCTATTCACTTTCCAGTATACAAAGATAAGGGAAAAGTAAGTACCAGAACCCAAGGGAATCCCTTCTGTATTTAAGAATGGAGATGGCGCGCTTCCGAGCGCGCTCCCGAACCGAGTAACCATATCAACTCTAATTATAACTAAGTTTAAATAAACTTTCTATAAGTAGTGCGGACATCGGACCGAAGATTTTATTAGTTCAATGGACAAGATAGAAATAACACACCAGTAAATCAGTAAGGACATGGGACAGATGGACGGACGATAGTGCGAAGACCTATGAGGAGGCACGCGTGAACGCGCGCATAGTGCGTGCGTAGGTAAGGCACGTCTAAGTGCGCGCGAGTTCAGATAAGGCGCGTGCAAGTGCACGCGAGAGTGGTCCTTAGGAGTAGAGCTGTAACATATAGGGATGTATGGGTAAAGGCCGGATATTTGGTATTGAGATGCGCGAGTCTCTACATCTCCTGGGGACTTACATTCTGAGTGTCCCCACTCAGTGCTATAGCGCGGGATCTTGGACTTAGAGAGGTGGTGATAGACAGGGATCAGGTGATCGTGAGAGTAGGGCCATCCTTTGATGATCGCGAGCATCGATGATGTAATCAGGGGAGATGTTGATAAGAAGATGGACGCGTTCTCACGATCTCTTGACTTCTTTGTTATCAATCTTTCATCATGCCTACTTTCAATATTGCTATGTTGAACTCTACTCCTTCCCCTGAGCCTGTTCCAGGGGCGCAAGGGCTTCCTGAGGACGCGCCTATGGGCGATGCTAGCGCGGAATCCGATACCAACCACCTCTTCACTGCTTGGGCCTCCATCCTAGTCTCCCTGGAGGGATGCATGTTGTCCACGCCTGATCTCAAGCCGGAACTCCTCGAGGATCAAGAAATGTGGTTGCGCGAGTGGTACTCTGTGCTGGTGAGTGCACTTACATGTCTATATCTATTGTAACTTGACATTCCTAGGCCACCTTGAATGGTTGTTCCACGCGTGCGGGTGTGTTGGCGGTGGCGCTGGAGATGGACGACAAAAGCGTGGATTTGTTAAGGCAAGGGCGGAAGAGTTGTAAGGAGATTGAGGCGGTCGTGAAGGATTGGAAGGCAAAGGCGATTGCAGCGGTTCCTCAGGCGCCTCCCATGCAAGCTGCACACGCCACTGGCACATCCGAAGTCGAGGTGCACGCCACTGACACGTCTGGTACTGATGCCAGCAAGAAGGTGCACCTTCTGTTTCCTGTTGGCGTGCCATTCTATTAACATGTTTGGTTGCGTTAGCCACGCGTCGGGCACATGTCTGTGAACAAGGTGCAGCGCTGTGGTGCCTGTGTTGCCAAGGACATTGACTGTGGAGGCACACCTGGTCGTCGGTGCCCTCCTTGCGATGTGTCCAAGCACGCTTGCACTTTCTGTAAGTCGTGCCTCTTGTCTATTGTTGGCGTGCCAACTGACTGCTGTGGATTAGCTAAGCGCAACCTTACTGATGCGCCTAAGGCGCGCCCGCGCAAACCAATGCCCAAGCGCCCTATTGCAGAGTCTGCAAAGGAGACTGCTTCCTCTATTGCGGTTGAGGATGAAGAAGAATCTGAGGAGTCGGAGATGGATGTGGAGATTGTTGGAGAGCGCTCTGTGGAGGAGAAGGTCGTGCGCGCCTCGCGCGATATTCCTGTGTGCGCCGTTGGTCCTTTGGCGTCTGGTTCTGCATCTAAGGGAAAGGACAAGTTCAAGGATCCAGCGGCGGAGTTGAAAGAAGCGCGTGCGGAATCCGCGCGTTTGAAGGAGGAAAATGCGTGCTTGCGCACTTCCACTCTCCAGATGCGCCAGTATGCACGCGCCCAACAGGTGGACCTCCTCAACTATTCCAACAAGTTTTTCGCCATGTCCAATGCGTGGGCTGAATTGGAGAGGCAGATCAACGACTCCCTTAAGTAGATGTACCTCTCTTTTGTTTTTCTTGTCTCCTAAGCACCAATGCGCCTGTGTACTCCTTCTGAGCACCAATGCGCCTGTACAATATATCTTGTGTTGCCTTGTCCATGTCCATGTCCTTATCTGATTCACTGGGCTTAAGAATTTAAATGGTAAGTATGTAAGTAAATGAAAAGCACGTGATGAGATCAAGGTAATGCAATGGACTTTACTGAATTTTCTGCAGGGTGCGCGCCTGTCTTGTCTTCTTCGTGCGCCTTCCATCATCTATTCCTGTTGTGTTGCGCCGTGTGCGCTGAGGTGGTGACGCGCACGCTTGAATGAAAGTTAGAAGAAAAAAACAGTGCATGGCACCGCGCGTGCGTTTAGAAGGTGAAAGTCTAATGAGGTGATTATGCGCGCGCTATACAATTAAGGTAGTGATCAGTATGTACTTGCGGGGTATTAGCGTGTTTCTTGGTGCATTTGATATATTCTAGAGTCTGTGAGGTTTATGTGCAGGCAATGCGCATTATATGAACAATTGATATGAGAGGTATCACTGGATGAAACCCGGGGTAAAACTGAGAGTATGAACTTAATGGAATATTTTTGTGTTCTTCGTATTATCTGGTGTTTTTGTTTTTATGTTTTTGAGGGATGCGCGTTCGTGCGAATATGATTGAGTGGTGCACGGGGTGGGGAATATGGTCGCGCGCGCTAATCGTCTTGCGCGTGCTTGGGCTCATCTTCATCGGGTTCTACGGTTTCATATGCTTCCAGTTCGTCGATGCTCTCGTCGTCTACTCCAGTCATTTGGGTTACCGATACGCGCTCCTCACTATGCAGGTAGTAGGGGATGACGCGAAACGTGGCGAACCGGAGTTTTGAGATTGCGCCGTCCAGCTTGGCCAACATATATGAGCCTCCCTTTGTGCGACGCACTACAATCATAGGTCCCAAATAGCGTGGCTTCGTCTTCTTGCTCAGTTCGTATTCGACCTTTGAGTTGCATACCAATACTAAGGCGCCAGGTTCGAAGTCGTGCGATTTGATAGATGCGCGGAAGCATCTCTCAAAATTGCGTATGGACTTGTAGCACGCCGCGACTACTTTATCCCTAATCGCGTTAATATCCTCTACGTGCTTCTGCAATTGGCGCGCGCGCCAAGCTATAAGGTCAGTAGTGGTGAACACGCCTCGGCTTGGTAAGGGCGTGAGGAACGTCGCTTCTGCAAGATCAAAGGGAAATATTGGTTCGATGCCATGCATCATGAAATAGGGCAATAAACCCATCACTTTAAAAATGGTGACGCGCTCGGCCCAGAAAACTGAATGAACTACCTGATACCAGCGAGAATCATCTCCGTCGCAGCTTTTAATGATGGCCTCCCAGACATCGCGGTGTCGTCTTTCGATGATACCATTTGCCTGAGAATTATATGGCAAGATGCAGATTGGGTGAATCCTGTATTTGCGCGTGAGTTCGTCTACTGCGAGCCTATATGCGGGCGCGTTGTCCATTACTATTTCTGTAATCGGGCCCCACCTACACAAGAGCTTCTCGAAAATAAAAGCGGTTAGCACGTTAGTATTTTCTTTGTGCAGCATGCGCCATTCCGGATATGACGTTAGCGCACATCGCGCTTGTACGAGGTATTCATATCCGCCCGCTCTGGGCATCTTCATCGTGTCGATGTGCGCTTTGTGAAATAGACCTCCTGGTATGGGGACGATTGGAGGAATATGCAGCCTCCTCGTTTGGCAAACTTGGCATTCGTGACACGTTTGTCTGTACCATTTGATGTCTTCGATGATGCGCGGCCACCAAAAGCGTAGCCGTAGGCGCGCACTGATGGTATAGATACCCTTGTGTCCTAAGTCGTCATGCACCTCCTTGAGAACGTGATAGTGTTTGTTTGGAGGTAACACAAGTTGATGTTTGCCGTGTGATGCTCTGCGCCATAGGTTGCCTTCCAGGACGAAATAACGCGCCGCATTGTTCACGAACTTCTCGAATTCTTCATCTGAAATGTCAGTGGGTCTTTCGCGCGTGGTAAGAAACTGTTCTATAGTGGTCATCAGCGCATCTTGCGTGCACGCTGCATCCGAGCGCGGGATATCTGGTTCTGGTTCTTCCGCCTGCACGACATCAAAGTACACGCGCAATGCTGGTACGTGTGCATTCTGCGAGATGAAACATGCACTTTGTGGCGTATATCACCCGAACCACCTGCTATACGATGCGTGCGATCATTCAAAAGCGCGATAGCAAACGAGTATGCGCGATCAATCCAATCCTCATGATTATCGTCCTCTATGGGATCTTCCTCGGCGACTGGTCTCCTTGAGAGGCCATCAACGCCTTTGTGCTTTTGCGTGGACACATGAACGAGTTTGAACGAAAATAAAAGGATACCTGCGATCCATCGGTTGATGGTCGCGTTAGGCTGCAAGTCCGGATTATTGATCATACCTTTGATATACTTCGCGTCTACCTCCACCGTCAGATTCTTTACCCCGAAGATGTATACACGCAATGCGCGGAAGAGTCCAAAGAGTTCTAGCTTCACTTGAGAGTAGCGCCTTTCCATGTCGTTTAGCGCGATTGAGCCAAATCAATTTGGATAGCGCTTTCCGTCTTCGCCTATCTGCAGCAAGATAAATCCTACAGCGATATTGGAAGTATCGACTGCTAGAATGACTTCACGCTCGCTATCGTAGTCGATGCGCCTTAGCGCAGGCGATTCTAGAATTGAATCCTTAAGGGTCTGCATGGTGTCGTGCTGTTCAGGACCAAATATAAATGGCGCGTCTTTCCTGGTGAGGTTAACTAGCAGGCGTGCGATGCACGAGAAATCGCGAATGAATATGCGCAGGACGCCGCAAGTTCCTAAAAATCCATGCACTTGCAACTGATTGGTGGGTTCTGGCCAGTCACGAATCTTCTGTACCTTGGATTCTTCTGGTACGTGCCCTTCAAACGTGCATTTGTGTCCGACGATGATTGCCGTAGGCGCGGCTAGAACAAACTTTGATGCGGATACGGTTGCGCCTACGTTCTCTAGGCGCTGTAGGATGCGATTGACAACAATGCAATGCTCCCAGATGAAGCGCCGGATTCCTGCATTTTTGGGTATTGTCTCGTATGAACTGTCTTCTCGCTGATAGCGCGTTCACACAGATTTGATTGGAACATCATCCACGAATGGCGACGTGAATTCTGGAATCTCGTGTTGCAGGATAAACACGGTATCGCCTTGGTAAACCTGTACAGCATTAGCATGTCCTTGAGGAAGAGTGGTTAGCCGATGAGGACCCAAAGGCGTTCCAAAGGTCGTCAAGTCGCGCGAATCTACGTGAAGCGCGCGCTGGTCATAACCTGAATATAAGTCCAATGTTGCATACACCGCGTAACTGGCGAATGCTTCTGCGAGAAGTTCAACAAAAGGCGGAAGTGACGTGTTGTGAATTGTTACCGCATTGAGCGGCTGCAAGTCGTGAACTAGGCGCAAGGATTTTCCATCTTTCTTTACTACGCAAAACCAGCGCGAGCGATATGCGGCCGTTGATGGTTCATATACTCCCGACGAGATCTTCTCCTTGATGATGTGCACTACTTCATCTAAGGTGGCTGGCGGGATCAGAATATTGCGCTGAGACCATGGTGTGTGCGGAACCGTAGGAATCTTGTATGGCGGGAAGTAGGTCTCGTTGAGGTGCCCGTGCTCTGAGGCGTCCCATGCGAATGCGAGTTCGTGTACTCGCACAAGCCAGTGCACTAATTTGAGTTCTTCTGGCCATAGCCAATTTGCTGGGTCAAGGTCTAGTTTATCTGTGTGCACCTGGCGCAAACTCTGGGGGATGGGTGGGTAAGTCAGGTAATCCTGCTAACGGATCATCTGGCAATTGGCGCACTACCCTATACTCTGTGGGCATAGTGGTAGGTACCATGCACACTTTCTTCGCAACTGGTTTATAGACCAGCGCATGATGTACGGGATCATAATAATAAAAGGAATTAAAGGCGTCGATAGTCACCTTATCTATAACGGTCTGAGTGGATGTTAGATGCACGTAACGCGCTAAATACTGCGGAATAGAAGATGAAGGGAATTGATGCGTAGAGACTAAAGGCGATGTGTTGTTGCTCCTTAAGAGCGAAGAATAGGACACGCTATCTGCACGCACTGTGCACGGCGCATTAAGCGTGATGCAAGAATGCAAAACTTGATGCGATAAGGAAAATACTTGGGAAGACGAATGCTTATGGGCTTCTCCCCGCAAATGCTGCAGATCATTGATACTTAAAAACCCTGTTCCTCCTCCTTGAGCGCGTTCGAGTGCACGTGACTCATGCACTTTGCTTCTCTTGCGAGCTGTCGCTTGACCCAAGGTAGGGTTGGAATGCGCAGTTCCTTGCGTGCGTTAGGATCAGTTAGTATGAGATCCTGCTCTCCGTCAGGCAGATCAAATGTGCAACATGAGGTAAGCTTAAAGAATGGGCGCCCTAGTAACACTTCAAAGGTCACGTGCTCGATGACCTGGACTTGGAAGTACAATGGTCCTGCGCCAAAATCAAGCGGGACGTTCTCTATGACTCCTAGCGTTGCATCGCGTGACGTGTTCACCGATTCCATATTAAGGCTATGGTCCGACCTGAGCAGTATGCCGAGCTCTTTCCATACTTCCCTTGGCATGACTACTACTTCCGCGCCTTGATCTAAGACACAGGTAAGAGTGCGCCCTTCCAATGTCTTAGCGCGAATACAGCGCAGGGGCGCAAAGTGATCCACGACGATTTTACCGTCGTCGCTTCGCATGCGCACATCCTGGTATTGCTTTAGCCATTGGTCAGTTGCAGGATGCCCTGATAATTTGTGCACCGATACTGCGCCTACTGTGACGTGCTTCTTGGTCGTAAGTTCGCGGAAATGTTGGCGAACATCGGGAGATACAGCTAATAATTCCCTTACTGGGATATTGAGATTGGAATCGAGAAGATGCTCGACAACGCATTTGTCGGCCTCCTTGTCTTCGAGCACAAATGCATAACGATATGAAGATGACTGTGCTGGTGCTTGGGTTGGTGTTGATGATGACGATGGTGGCAATGCTGAAGATTGAGATGGGGATGATGGCGATGACGATACTGGCGTGGATGATGCTGGTGTTGACGATGAGGGCGAGGCACCCTTAAGAGGCACCTTGGCGCTTATTGGTGCGCTTAATGGTGCTACTTTTACTACCTCTTTTCCTTTACCTTTGTCAGACGAAGCCTGTATTTCAGGAGAGGTTATCTCCTCCTCTACCGTGGCTTGTCTAGATGCAGGTCTCGGACGCGCGCACATTTCACTGGGTATTTCTACACCATCGAAGCGCACATTCTTGCCTTTGGCATTGCGCTTCTGGTCATGCCTTGCAGCTACGTAGGCTATCGCTTCAGTCATGAGATCCACTGTCTCGTCGTCCTCATCGAGCTCTGTTTGTGCGACTGTGTGCACAAACGCAGATGAGCCTATATCAATTACCGCATCAATCTCGTCGGACGCACAATAGAATAGTCACGCCTGTACTAGCGGTCGTATCTGGTGTTGCGCGACTCGCGTGATGTCGATCTAGACGTTCCTTGAGTAATCCTCGGCCTGGAATCCAATCGCCATTTGGCAAAACAAGCTTGCGTGTCTCTTCGCTAACCTTACATTTACCCGCATCAATATACCTTTGTTTTTCCGCGCAATGAGGGTAGTAATGTTTGAGACTGCCGCAAAAGGTGCAGTTATTGAACGTAGGCGCATCGCACTTATATTCACGTTTGGTTACTGTGCCTTGCACGGGCGATTGCGCTGGTGAGATAGCTGTTACTAGGTTAGTGAATGATGTCGCCGTAGGCGCGCTAGGCGTCGCGCTTGCTGCAGGCGCATTCGCGGGCAGAATGAATTGTCCAGCTGTAAAGATGTCCATGAATGGGTATGGATCCTGTGGGTAGTGATCAGGAAATTTGATCATGAGGTGTGTGCGTATTAGCGCCTGAGTATCCTTTGGAATTCCTTCCATGAATATGCGATCGCGCTCGGCTTTGCCAATGCGATCTTCTGCCAATAGCGGTTGCATGATCTTTTTGAAGGCACGAAGGTAGTTGCTTAACTCCTGGTACGAGGGCATCGTCTTGTTCGCGTATTCATGCGCGATGGCTTGTAGATCCGAAAGCGCATAGCGCCTTTTGCCATCCCATCCGGGATACATTACCTTGACCTCTTTCATGAACACATTGTAATCGCTTACTTGCGCTTCCAGCATTCTGCCCCATAGTTCTCGGTCATTGCGCTCAAGGTAGCGGATGATACCCTTAATGCGATCGAGACCTTGTAGACCTATGTCGTCAGCGAGCTGCTTGTATAGGTCGATGAAGTCGGCGAGGTTGTCAGTTGTGCCATCAAATTTAGGCGCGTCTGTTGTTCCATGGACAGGCATTCTGGTTCTTACTGTGGACATGACGGGCGGTTGGGAATTTGCAGGCATGGGGATCTTGTGACTGATAGGTGCTTGGCATGCGTACGCGAAAGGAAGGTTTGATATAACGGTACCGCCTGGAATTGAAAATGGCGCGCGCGGGGTTTCTAAGGCTTCTTGCTTGATCTTAGATATTCCCGTTGTAGGAAGCGTGTTCTCGTGCGTGGGGACTACTGGCGCGTTAAATGGAGTGTCGCTAGAGTCGTCAAGCTCGGTTAGCGTGCTTAGCGCTGACAGGTTAGAAGTATTAAACGGAGGTTGATTGGGCGTGTGGAGGAATGCTCCGGGAAGTTGGCTCCTTGGGTTATCTATTGCTTTGAAGCTGTCGGATGATTCTTCCTTGACAGATTCTTCAGGCGAGGGCGTGACTGGCGATATCAGTTGTCTAGGCGCGTGCGCGAAGAGCGCTGGATCTGGTCGTGGAGGTTCTGATATATTGCGCGAATGACCGTGCGTGTGCTGAATGAATAAGGGTCCTGGTATAAGGGATTCTACCGCTCTGTCGAATGCGGCGATGGCTTCTTCTCTGGCTATGCGGCGACTGTTGGGTCTGAGGCACCGACCTTCTATCTCAGAAGTGTCCCTCGCGGTGGGCTCCAGTTGTAGATGAGGAATCTTGACTATACGTAAAAACACTTAAAACAAA
>MU172281.1:477383-564676 GCA_016695485.1 Suillus hirtellus | reverse complement strand
TACTCTGTTAGTTTCTAGTTCGGATACGTCTGGATTAGCCTTACACGCATTTCCGATATCCAGAAGACATCTGGATATACTACGATACTCGTCCAGACCTTCGGACGTGTCGTTGTTAGTACTTTGAAATAAGGGACAGTACTTGGGAAAGGGGCACAGCACACGAGCTGAGGCCGAAGTCCTTCGGATCCGATCCTACGAGGGTACGACCTTAACAGTCAACAGATATTAGTCCATGAGTCGTGTGCTAAAAAAATTGACCAGGCCACTGCTGAGCAACATCCTTGTCAATATTCTCAACATTCATGGTGTTCCGGCCAATGCTCATCGTATTATTAGTCTAAGTGCAATGGTGAGCGTGTTGACATGGCACTGCTGAGGTTCTGATGGTTCTAACTTTTTGCAGCATGACTTTGGTCCAAAGGCGCATGAAGGACCGATTCATCAACGCAATACAGCCAGACAAAGCTTCATGGCGCGCGATAGCAACAACCGGCAAACGGACACCACTCTCATTGCTTACCTCCAATCTCACTCTGCCCTCACCAGATTGGCTATATCTCCAGATCGTGTGTTCTTTGTTTTATGTTCAGATGACATGTCTGTTAAAGTACAGGATACAGCAGCATCATGCACCTGTCAAGAGTGTATGCATATTACTGGAGGGCATGCATTGTTTTGCTAGTGCAGCGGAAGACTTGTGAGTGGCTTGTTGATCTTGCATCCTCTCACATTGATGTCTTTTTTATGATTCTGGTATACAGGAGACGCATATGAGTGACTACGGTAAAAAAGATAAAAAGATGACTAATATTATAAAATACAAATACAAAAAAAAAAACAATTGAACAACATTGTAAGGGGGACTATTCTTATTACAATTGTTGGTGGCATCATTGGAACCGGTTGCAATGCTCACCGCGGCTGAGCGGTTACGATGACTAAGATTGATTGCAACCGCGATTGCAATGACCATTACAAGACACCCTCTATTATTAGAAGCCATTTCAAGCGGAGGTTTGTATTTGAACGTTTCAATGCTTTGTAATCCATTGAAAGCTGAATTAGGAATTTCCGACATTTTAAGGTGGACGAGTCCTACAAAGCTGATAGACGGCGGGACGAGCCAACGAGCCAAACCTCCAAACCAGAAATTCTCGAGTTGTGGTTATGATTACGCCATTGTCTTGAGTGCAGCATCATCGACGTTCGAAGCGCAAATCCAATCAAGGTCTAAATCTATGAAGCGACTAAGTGATAGCAATGGGGCAATCGCATCAAAGCCAAGTGCGAAGGGTAAGTGTGGAGATAGGATTACGATAATTTACGAAATATGTATTCCCGGACAATGCTGTCGAACGGGAAATTGAAGTGGAAATGGATGTTTTCGAGAGCAGAAGAGAAGCACTTCAAGAAGGAGCTTGTGTCTGTAGCATCCAGTGGATCGTACGGATGATGATCGTAATCCATGCACACCGATACCAATCGACAGGGGAGAAAATGGACGTTGTTGAGATATTGACTGAGAACGGAAAGTGTCGGCGTAGTAAAGCACCCTTGATCGAATGAGAGGAGATGCAATTATGTAGCAGTTCATCAGCGTTGTATGCCAACAGGACGAGATGCAGATACTCCAACGACGGTATAAAAAAAGCCAAGTGAAGAAGTGCCTGCGTATTAAAAATTATGTTTTAAGACGGAGGAGCTCCTTCAAGCCACATAGGGCTGTGCAGATTGCATCGTCATAAAAACATTCAAGTTCTCGAGTGTATGGTCACCGAGCTTCAAGGGAAAGCTAACAAAGCAACTTCGGCAAAAGAGGGGTGGCTTGAAAGACCACTGTGCATCTGCAACGACGTGATAGTCGAGCCAGGGAAGGTGCACAAGAATGGAATAAAGCGCTCTTGGACATCATTCCAGGACAAATCAAGTAGGTTTGGCAACAGCGGTGATGGCGCAGAATTAAGAGCTCGCACGACCCGATCGTCTATGGTGTCTAGCTTAGCTGTGAAGATATAACGAGGCATGAATCCAACCCATCCAAGTCTTGCCAAAGAATGTCGATCACAGGCTCCTTGAATGTCTTATAGATCCTTGCCAGACATGCAAGTGTAGCGCGATAGCTCCGAGTCAATCCAAAGTCTTCCTGACAGATAGCAAATAAAATTTCTGGGGTAAGAGACAGATGTATGAGTCTTGACTACGTAAGCATTTAGGTGTATTTGCCTTTGATTGTTCTGATCAATATTAATCTTATCTACTAAATATTTGATCGCATCTGCATCAATGCTGGTCTGACTACTTTGCTACCACATCATCTTGCAAGCAGTTTGCCTCATTGGCTTCGCTGAGCCTTATCACGAAGAGTCTGGAAGCATACCTAATCTCGATGAGTGAGACATTCGAGGACGACTTTGAGATCATTGACGATATCGATGATCCCGAGATCATCGCGTTGACTGAGTTGGGAACGACACTCATCCAGGCTATTCTGGAGAAGGAACCTATTTCGAACGTGCAAGACTTAATAGACGCAGGAGCACCACTGTGGTATCAAGACGATGATGGCACTTCAGCTCTGCATGCTGCTGCCTACGTCGAAAACGAGCAGCTTGTGAAGTTACTCATCGAGGAAGGCGCCGTCTGGAACGCAGGTGCGACAGATGCCACTCGAGTACTAATGCCTTCGTGGACTAAGTAGAGGGTGCAGTCGACAACTTGCAGAATACTGCTGGTGATATTGCATTGTCGCTCAACAATGTAGCATGTTACAACCTAATCCGCGACGCAGGCATCCGATCAGGTACTAAGTATCCTGATCATCATTTTGGACGAGTGCTCATAGATGTCTCCAGAGTTGCTTTTGACCTTACTTTCCCAGACATCCTTGAATCCTACCCCGTCCGAGTCATCACTCGTGCTTCGGGGCGTGGATAACTCCGCAGTTGCATCAACAAACACCTTTTTGTCATCTAAGTTGCGCTACACTCAAGATTCCCATGGCCAGGATATTTGCTTGCTTGTCCTTGACGACGGTCAAGAAGTGGGCGTTATGATGGGATGGGAACGGGAGATCAGTAAGTGCAGCCCTCTGAGTGATGTATGACGTCAAACGAGGTGATTCCCGAAATAGTGCAGAAAACCGTGGAGAAATTGTGCATTGATCATGAAAAGAAAGATCAAGGGCTGAAAGTCCTTAATGTCGGGTTTGGTCTCGGTATAGTGAGGACCTCGCTGAGTCAAATAACGCATTCTTCTGACGATGGCACAGATCGACAATTTGTTCCAAAATCTCAGTACACCCCCTGCATTGCATGTGATCGTAGAGCCTCACCGTGACGTTCTCTCTCATATGAAAGAACAAGGGTGGTACGACAAAAAGGGAGTGAGTATATTGGAGGGCAAGTGGCAAGACTGCATTGCTAGTGAGGCCCTCCAAGGATTTGGAAAATTCGATGTCATCTATACAGACACCTTCTCAGAAAACTATAGTGGTGAGTTATTTCCTACTAGTACTGAATCACTAGTAAACGGTATATGAATGTTAATGATTTTTTGTTAAGAACTTCATAAATTTTTCAAACATGTGCGAGAACTTCTAGCGAGTCCTGAATCGAGGTTCAGCTTCTTCAATGGCCTAGGCGCAACCAGTGCGTTTGTACTTTAATTCTATATTTCTACGAACTCAACATATCTACAGACGCGCTATTTTATGATGTGTATACTCGGTTGTCGGAACTACACCTTGCCGATGCCGGAGCAGATGTTGTTTGGAGTGATGTGGATGTGAACGCTCAGAATGATGAAGAAAGATGGGGTGAAACACGGAAGTACTTCTCTTTACCAATCTATCGTTTACCCATAGCGAAGCCCAGGCAAATCTAAAACATGTCATTAACCATCATTCTGATAGTGTAGTAAAAGGTAGTCAATGTAAGCTAATATAATGCTGTTACCAGCCATGGGCTCCCGCCACAGCCTAAGTAGTAGTGCCTATCTTTTGCCCTGGCTTGTGAGTTGATGTGATCAGCAAGAATCCCCTTTGTGGAATCCTCGTGATAATTGTTCGACGTTGCTATGCCAGTTTATTCGTGACAAGGCACTGCCCAGCCCGTTGCAAACATGCCACACACGCCGCCTCATATTTACATAGCTCTTCAAAATCCACTCTGACCTTAGAGCTGGATCTGATTCCTTTCAACTCCCTTCTCTCCCTTTTTCACACACAAGCAGGCCTTGTAACAAGATTGACAGGCTCAGTCTCGCTATTCATCTTCCGTCTCATTGATCGCAAGCTAGTCTTGATTCAAGTTGTTGCACGATCTATCGCGTCTACCTGAACGTCGCTCTTACTCATTCGTTCTGACTTCCGTTGAAATGTCATTAAGCCCTCCCAAGTATGATGGTATGATGCGACCTGCTTTGCCCCTTTGGTCCAGCCCCAAGACCAGGAAGAATGAGGTGGTACTAGTGGTGTGTAGTTTATTCCCTGCTCTCAAACACAGTTAATGTGTCTCTTTCAGGAACTATCGGATACTCAGCCTCCTCCCTTACTTCCCATCGGGTTGCGAAACTATGTGAGTCCTCTCATATGTAAGAAACCTTCGTAGGTACTTATCACTTGCATCTAGGTTTCTCTCCATATGTGGGAGACTCGTGTACGTGCTATCACGCGCATGGCTTTCCAGTTTTCCAAACCAGCGCTGGAAAGATCTTGGATGTCCGTAGCTGTGATGTAAACTCGTCTCTTTTATGGCCCTATTTTTCTCTGATCTCTCCTACCATAGCTTGACATTTATCGCTCCGATCGTGGCTTACTACGACTACCTTCATCAATTTGATAATGAACAAATTGACGAGGACCGTCAAATTCAGATCGTCTGGCAGGCTAGGTTCGTAGCCTTCGTGGTTGTAATTGGTCTTTGGATCGTCATGTTCCTGCCAATTATCATATGGAAATACATGGTGATTTTAATTTGGTTTCTCTTATCAGTTCGATGTACTGAAACGAGTTCTGGAAAGGGACGTGTGCGAGTAAACAATATGATTGACCGCTGGGCCAAGGACGATCTCCGATCTGCTTCATCCTATGCGGCTATTCCCACCTGGAAAGTCATCATGCCCGGCATATTTAAGGATGGGATTGTATGTCTTCTCAACTACATTAAAGTCACTCAACGCCAATTTCATATTCTTGGGTTCTTTAGGTCCTGGCTGTCTCCTTCCCCGCACCACCCAGCAGCTTTGAACTTGAGAATTTACCTCCGGTAAGCATGCATGTTAATTGTTCATTATATATATCTGACGATGTGCTAGTATGTCGCGCGTCCCGCTGATCAGGCTGCGCCGTCCTACGAGGCTTCCAAACGGTTCTCGGGTCTCCAGGGGTATGGTAAATTTGGCGAGATTCCGCTTTACAATGATGCAAAGGAGATAGTAGTGTAGATGGCCGCACCAGATACCGTAGATAGACCTAAACAACAGAATGCAGGTCATTCTTCATGAGTTGGACTGTGGGAAATGTGATATTTCTATTCCTGGCGTTGTCCGGGAGAGCGAGCAATGTACAGTAGCTCGTACAATGACGATCTATAGCTTATACATCTACGATAGGTGAGCAAATTGGCTGGCTGGTCAGTAGATCATGATGCCCAACCGTTGAGCCAGACATTGTGCCTGTGTTTACTATCAGGACTGGCACCGAACCAAGCAGCCAAAGCGAGCTGGAGAAGGAGGAGGCATCTTGAATGCTGTCTCCCAAGCTGTCTCTCCGCTTGCAACAGACAGTGCCGCTCCTACTCCATCAGGATTTAGCAGTCCCCGAAATACATTATCTTCGACATCAGGATTGGTTGTCGCTGTGGGCGAGGATCCTGTAACATCTCTACCAAATCCAACTGAGCATGCAAGGTCGAATACCCTTCCTTTTGATGAAGAGGCAAAGCTAGTATATGGTGTCGTCCTGTCGCTCAGGAACATGGTCAAAAAGATTTCGGGAAGGTGTGCATCACCTGCTGATTCCATCTAATCCTCACCTGACAGCATATAAAGAGATGAACAATTTACCAGCTATCGCACATCGTCATACAGGCTTCACTTGTACGAAACCGTATCTGGCTACAAGTTCATCATGTTGAGTGATGCGGCTACCGATGGTCTTCGCTTCATACTCCGTCAAATCTATAATGGCCCTTTTCTCGAATACGTTGTCCGCAACCCTCTCGTCCCCATGGACTCTCGTTCTCAGGGCGTTGACAACGATTATTTCCGTGCTAGTCTCGACCGTCTCGTTCGTGGATTATCAGTTTTCAATTGACTACTCAAAAACTCTACCAATATCTACATACCACACCATAATCAAGATGGTAACCGATAAGCAAAAAAGCACTAACAAATGCAAACGCAACGGAGCATATTGATAATCATTAAGAGGGTGCGGGTATTTGTCCAGGTCCGATGGAAGCACCATCTTGTCTTTCCAACTGCCTCCTTAATTGGCCCATGAGTGACTTCTTAACCTCCTTTTCCTGTTTGCTGGCCCCCTTGTCGCCGTCGCCCTCCTCACTTTCTCCTGCCACCGCTTCGTCGAGAGCCAGTTTAGTCTCCCCAAGTCTGAGCATATCTTCTTCAATCGTCCCGCGACTGATGAGCTTCACAACATCTACATCTCGCTTTTGGCCAATGCGATAAGCGCGGTCTTGTGCCTGCCGGTCATTGTGGGGATTAAAGTCCTGGTCGAACCTTTGGGAGGATGAACGACTCATCGCGCATACACTGATGATGTAGATCACTCACATGACAACGACGCTTGCAGCTGTCAAGTTAATACCCATACCACCCGCCTTCGTTGACAGGAGGAATACAGGTATCGACGCATCTTCGGTGAACTCATCCACAAGCGTTTGCCGCACATCTACGGCAGTGGAGCCAGTCAGAATCAGATATTTAATGTCCTTCAGCTTCAAAATCGCTTGAAGAATGTCTAGTATCTGTGTGAACTATACGGGGCTTATCAGCATGGTACCTCTTAAATCGATTGTTGAAGCAGTAGGAACAAACCTGAGAGAATATTAGAATCTTTCGTTCTGCCTTCCTATAGTCCTCGAGCAACCGCAACAGAACCGATATCTTTCCAGCGTTAAGATAGCAGTTTTGATCCTGGAGAAATTTTCGCGTCGACTGCGCAGCGTGAGTACGGCGCATCCGCATCAGCAAAGCACATTAGCCCTAACCTTATAGCCCTGGCAGAAAAACTGAAGCTCTGCGTCGGTCATGACTTCCATATCCTCTTTGATATACTCGAAGACTGCGCCCCGCTTCTTGAATTCTGGCTCCTTGAGCAGTTGTTTCGCTATTGAAGTCAACGCCTGATCATCAAACAACTTGCGGAATAACATAGGATGTGAGGCTGCCTTGCGTAAATCCATGAGTACGTTGGAGCTGTTTTCCAGGTATTTGTCCTTGGCACGATGATTGGCTTTCGCCTTCTTTTTGACAGCTTTGCCATTCGTGACTGGCGTCGTTGTACCTGATGCATCGGGGGTAGGACCTTCTGCATCCAATATCGTTTTTCGCGACCGTTGCAGAGCGTCGTGGTATATCGATCGCTGTATATCGGTCATATCGCACCATTCTATCCGCTCTGTCTTTAGCGGAAGGTCCTTTAGAACCTGTAATAAAAAGAAGGTTACACATCAAGCATGATGATAGCGTCATAAACTTACCTGATCCTTGCGCCGTCGAAGGACAAACGGCGTCATCATCTTCTTAGCTCTTGAAATACGCTCCTGAGAAAGTAATGTAACCTTGGCATCGCCCTTCGTTTTGAAGATCGCTCGCAAGATCTCTAACTTTTCCGAGAGCATACCCGGAAGGATGAAGTTCATCAATGACTAGACAGTTGATGTGAAGTTGAACTGAGCAGGTCGAAAGACTAGGCTCACCACTAACTCTTGAAGGTTGTTCTGCAAAGGAGTGCCCGTTAAAAGGAGTCGCCATTTTGCTTCAAATTTGAGTAATGCCTGATAACGTTGGGACTGGAAATTCTTCAAGACGTGTCCCTCGTCGAAAACGATAGTCTGGTCACATGTAAAAACTCGGATGATATAGAGCGAATATTTTGACTTACGTCCCACTCCATTTTCCTGAAAAACTTGCGGTCCTTGTCGTCACCTTGTGCAAGGTTGTAAGTGGTAATAAGGACCTCCCACCCCGTCCCATTCTTGCTTGATCCCCGCCGTGTGTCTATCAGCATCTGTCGCAAGTTTGCTCGCTCCTCTTTGCCGGCATAGAAAGTTTGCACTGATATCGAAGGTGCGAACCGAGCGAACTCTCGACACCAGTTTTCCAGCGTTGATGATCTGTAAGAAAACGGTATCAAAGCTAGTACGCCATCAAGGAACGGTTAAGCATACGGCACAATGACGAGATGTGGGCCAAAATTTCCACGTTCCTTGAGCAGAGCGAAGAAACTGATGACTTGTATGGTCTTTCCGAGACCTGGGTACTCTCGTGAGCGTCCTTGCTGTTTAAACCGAGGGAGCACAAACCCATTTCATCGGCCAGAATACAGCTATGTTTTTTCCGATAGAGCAAAAATAGCCAATTGATCCCAAGAAGTTGATAGTCCTTGAGCATTATGCCTTCCGCAATCATTGAGGGTTGAGATGAGATGAAGCCCTTGGATGCAGCATCATTTGATATTTTCAATGCACGTAGACTCAACGAGCCTTCCTCGATTTGGTCCAGGGCTAGTGACGCTTCCTTCCCTTTGCCTTTGCTTAACGAATCTTCTGTAGTCCAAGTCGCAATAGCGGCGCGCAAAGTCGAACCAATTCTCTCGCACTCTTCAAGGATGCCATCAACAGTGTCATAGCCTTGAAGGATCTCCTGGCAGTCTTCGAACATGCGGGGGCTGATTCCAGATGGTCCTGCCTTTTTCTTGCCTTGGTTAAGTTTGATGTTGAGGTCCGCTATTGAAGAGTAAGGCCGAAGCTCAATGATCTTCTGTGCTTGTTCTGGGGTGCAACCTTTTGTGATCTTAGCAGCTGCACTTGATAGAGATAGCAGTAGAAAAGATTTACCAGTTAACTCCTGAATAGCGTCTGCATTGGCCTGGTTGAAATACTCAAACGCTGCCCTCTCCCGAGAAATTTCTCCATTCTGCCGGGTCCGCGGAAGTTCCTCCTCGCTTTCACTGGCCTCGGCCTCGTCGTCGGAGAGGATCAACTTCTTTGGTCGCTTGCGGCGTGGGGCCATGATGGCAGGTGTGGACGGGGATGCAGGCGACATAGCTCTGGATATAGGGATGTTGGGAATCGCAGGGGATCGTGTGGTATCTAATGTAGCTCTGTTAGCATAGATGGATGATTTCTTGGCCTTCTCCCGGAGAGCAGCGCGCTGAGTTTTGGTGGCTTCATCGACCTCTTCCACTCTTCCGGTATTCTCGACAGTAGGTGGTTCTGGCGCTGGCATAGACGGTGCTTTTATGGCGATGGCAGAATTAGATGGAGTAGATGTGGATTGGGGCTTCCATGACGAATCAGAGAGGAGCAAGGATGCCTTGTTGTCATTCCCATTAGCTTCATTCCAAGCAGCCTTGAGGGTAGCTAGGTCATGACCAGGGTGCGAAAGCTGGAATACAGTGAACACATATGAGTCAGTGTGGTCTGGGCGCTGGCCACGAACGATCCGTTTCGAGGGTCCTTCCAGCGATGACCTGACGTCCAGCATCGATTCATCTGACGAATGCGATTGCCTTTCTGCATTCACATTCTGTTTTCGCCTTTGCCCTGGATGTTGAATATCTGGAGAGCCAGGGGTTACCATCCCGAGCGGTAGAGAGTCAGAGGGTGTTCCGCGATTTATACGCTTTCTCGGTGGACCTTCATCCCCAAAACTTTCAACTTCCGATAACGGTCTCACATCTCCAGCCCATGGACGCGACTGACGCGTGAATGACGCGTGAGCAGAAGCACCACCGTGGACAAACCCACTTGATGAGGACAGGACGTCAGGCACGGCTGAGGGACCGGACTGACTCCACAGATTGGGGTGATTAGGGCCAGTCGTTGAGGAACTACCCTGAGCGTACTGGAGATGATGTGGTCGGTAAGACTGATGATGACTTGCATCTTGAGGTAGAGGGCTAGAATTGGGGACGAGGACTATGCCTCGTGACGGAGTCGCTGGAGGATGGTATCGCGCTGGTGCCGTAGCATCTCGGGACTGCGGAGGAGGGACAAAGGAAGGATAAGCGACGTTGCTGGTAGCAGCTGAGGAGTTAGTAGCTTCAGATCCATCTTTGTTGGGCTTCTTCTGGAACCTTAGTCCGCCAACTGCAGTCGTCTTCTGTAGAAACGACGGGCGCTTTGTGAGAAAACGATACAAAAAGCTGAGCTCTCAACTAACTCTACTGCTTGTGACGTCGTCGACAGACATCGACGACGACGACATACTGAGTTATATAAATTTTCGAGAGAGGATGAGAAGAACCCAAAGGACTTTAAAGTTGTTGCCTACAAGTTGGTGGGAGGCAAATCGGATGTACGCCATTTACCCGTAACGTCGGAGAGTCAATGGATGTGGCACAAGAAAACTATATTTCCACTAGATAATAGACATGAAAAGCCAAAGGCTGTACAATAGATAGGTGCACGGTATGTAAGGACACTGAAGCCGTCGCGTGGATGGGGGAGTAAAGACTTGCACGGTCACGGAACACATGCTGCGTCGGTAGAAGGTCCATGCATACAGAGCAAACGTGTCCACCGTCGATCCTGTCAAAAGGACGGGAGTAAGATGTGGTGATACCGTGGGCACGCCGGCTTCTCGACAGATGCAGCGGGGAGGTAGATAGTAACACTCGTCTCTGGTATTCGGAAACTAGAAGTCGACAATGGAAACAAATTTGAAAGATTTATTATCAGATATGAACTACACATGAAGATGTAAGAGCCTGCACGTAGAGGTGACGACGCACATAGAGAAGAGTTTAGCACATAGTGATGTGTGGCACAAATACTCAGAATCGATCAACGGATCATGAGTAGATCAAGATCGCACAGCTCCATGTCCCGAACACCAAGTGCCAATTAAACTTTGAACTTGATCATATCAAATTCCTTGCAAAGGAATATCTGCCTCAAACTGTAAGTTTAATTGCAAGAAACAAAGGATTTACTCACTTCAACCGGGGGATGATAACGCGTATCAGTGAATGACCAACATCCAAATGATCATTTATCAAGAGATGGGATCTAGCGAGACCCAGCGAGACTCAGTATGCAGATGGAGGGATACAGCCCAGTAGTCACACTCGTGAAAAGCCCAAACAGTTTGTGATCCCATATGAAAAAGCCCACGAGAGACAGTGCTGCTATAGCACTCAAAATAGGCCCATTTGGAAGTTACAACAATGGCAGCAAAACCTGGGAACTTCCGGGAGAAAAATCAGACAACATAGAAAACGGGTTGAACCTAGGAACTCGCTGAAGTGTCTGAAAAATTCGAAAGATCACCAACAAGTTAACACGAGCCACTCAGATACGTTTCAGAGCAGAAGAAAAAACGTAAAATTAAGAGGGGCAAGTGAACTGTGGATGCCTTTATTGAAGGTAGAGGGACCATAAGAGATGGTGGTGGTTCGAGTTCAAGATGGTTATCACCCAAATTACCACTTTGGCTGTGTCAAGGCACTTGCCGAACTCCCAGGACTGCGCACGCCTCAGCACCGGCGCCCAAGTGTTTCTCTCCTTATTTCTTGCTCTATTTCCCTCCTTACTGCGCCTATCATGCTTGAATTTTTCGATATGATGACGTTGTTAGGGTCAGTGGCCCTGTCACTGGCCATCTTGGTCCCATTAGCCGGCGCATTGGTGCGCTTTCGAGCACACTACAATCCAAAGGGTCTGCAACTTGATGCAGAGGGCGGTGTGCAGCCTCATACTGGCCCAGTCATCTCATCCTTCTTTTCAATGCTGAAAAGGGTACATAGAATCGAGGTGGGCATTCCCGCATATGCAGATAACCGGCGCTCTAACATCTTGTAGGGTTGGCCAGGACTATACAAGGGATTAAGTATGAGCTTAACATAATATTATCATGCCACATCTGACGCATGTCGCCTAGTGCCCTCTTTGTTGTCAACTCTCGTCATCACCTTCTTCTTGATGATGTTCTTGAGCGACAGTAATCTTCGCCATGGAACATACAGTGCCCCTGATGCAGGCGTTGTCGGCATACTCGTCTATAGCATTTTCGCCATGCTTGTTTCTCTTCCTCAGGTAATCATCACAAATCGGTTAGTTCATTCTATTCGGCTCGTTTGACACCAACATTTTGAACTAATTTACAATGACCCGGCTTCTTAGTGCAATTACAACGCCACACAAGTTACCGTACTTCAATCCAATTTATTCACTCCGTGTTCTATTGACGCCCACGGAACGTCGGAGACCCTGGATTCTCTATCTCACTCCCGGTCTCCTTGCTGCTCAAGTCACCCACATCGCCTACATTGTTCTTGGTCTGCGATCAATGCGGCAGCTTCTTCTCCCAGAACTCGCGAACCCAGGCATACCTCGCAGAGAAGAAATTTCTTCCGTCAAACTCGCCATATTCCTCGTCATCATACTTCTGAGCACAATCATTCTCACCCCATTGGAAGTTATTTCCATCAGACTTTCTATCCAACGGAACCACGCAGCCCCTGAATTCAACTCTATCTCACAAGAGGAGGAAGGCGATGCCGATGAAGCAACGGAGTACGCTGGTGTGGAAGAGGATGTCATCGGGTATGTAATGTTACCCTCGTTTTTGTCTCCTGATATAACAATTCACAATTATAGCCTGAGAACCGAGAGGGAGCCATATGTCAGCTTGATTGATTGTGGGAAGAGGATTATCGAAGAGGAAGGCTGGGGCGCATTGTATCGTGCATGGTGGTTGACGACATTGGGTAGTCTGGGCGGTGCGTTGTCATAAACATTGGTCCATGCCGAACTCCTCCCCCCCTTCTCCTCCATGGACCACATCTCCATTCGCAAATGCGCCTCTCAAACCGGAAACATACTATGCATATTGTACTATCATTGTGCTCGGTCATCTCCTGTTAATTTCATTTGTCGGCTGCCCGCATTGTACTTGAACTATGTATTCGATGGGTGCGGCATGTTCCGACTGATCTCACGTCGCATACAACACCGTTGACTGACAGCGAACGAAGAAGTGCTGTTGATTGGGACGCAACCTAGGAGTGTACAGGTCACTAGATGCACCAAGCTTGAGGCAGATGTAGATGTAAATAAGGGATGTCAACACCCATCTCGTGCACACCTCGAGTTCGCCAGCAACCTATTTGCACACAGGAGCTGGAGTGATACTGTTTCACGAATTATGTACTATATGCCAGAGACTACCTTCGATAACACGGCGTACAACAAGCTATTACTATAATTGGTATTACCCCAGGGCAGGAACAACGATTGTCCTACTGCCAGCCCCCCATTATGCTGGCCCATCTCCCTGCTTGATTATTCTCCAGATGAGCCATCCGTATGTGATAAAACCGCAGTGTCGGGCGTGACTACAGACGAAGGCTGCCCCCCTGTCGTCGAACTAGCGTTCCCTTGCCCAGAAGTTGTACCCCTCGACATCATAGTATTCAATAAATATGCCAGCCCGCTCACTTGCGGCGACTGTAGTAGTGACACATTTATCTCTAGACTCAAAATTGTTCCATTGGAAGTAGACCCTCGTAGCACAGCTGGCGGCTGCGGCTGATCTGCGGGTGGGAGAGAAGTAGCAGGAATCGGCACTATTCCGAGAGCGTGTAGGGCAGGCAGCGAACTGACGGGAAGTTGTACCGGAATTGCAGTAGAAGCCGATGTTGTGGTGGGAGCGGCCGAAGGAGCTGATGTGGGCGTCGAGTAAAAACTCGAATTTGTAGTCCCTTGAGAAGTATTGGTATATGGTTGCGTGAATGCGTATGGGTACGTGCGATAGTACTGGGTTTGCGAGGCTTGAGGATAATAGGTGGAACGAAAGGAACTGACAGTAACATTGGCTGCGATGCGTTTTTCACGCTGTGACGCGTCTAGTTCGTTGCGTGCATTGCGTAACTCTGTGCTGACAGATGATGTCTCTGCCCGTTCGTATTCCACCACAGCTTGCGCTAGCACGTATCCTTGATCATCTGGAGAAGGGCGCTAAGGATTACATAGTCAAGAGTCAGGGAATGAAAGCCTGCTAGACAGAAAGAACAAACCATGCCGGACTTCATTTTGGCGCGTCGAAATCGCGACTCAAGTTTCCTCAGTCGACGGTGACATTCCAGGGCAAATTTAGTATCTATGACAAGCAAAATAAGAAACTCTACCACTATGAAGTAAGTGACAGTGCTGTCCCACCTTCAATTTCATCCCGGATCGTATCGCGGGCCTTCCCCTTTCCTTTCGCACGTCTCCTTTCTGTAACGATCCTCAGATCTTCTTCAGGTTGTTGGAAGACGTGATAGGGAAGAAGTCGATGGACAACGTCTACTGCGTCAACAAAAGGAGAATCCACGTCAGGATTTAGCACCACTGCGTGATCAGCAGCGAGGCACGACGCAAAGCTGTCCGGAGCATGAGTAGAGGCCATTTTATGAATCTCCGAGACATACCCTTCCGCGGTTTCCTTGATTATGCACATGTCCTCGGCCGTTCGATTGTTCAAAAAACTCAGGAGACCAGATGCCGCATTACTGGTAGATCCGTTTACAATGGGAATGTGTAGAGATGATAGACCTGCGACGAGGTCCTGCGATGAAGAGGAAGAAAAACTTTGAGGTGACGTATCATTTGGTGACGAAGTAGCTGCGTTAGACGAGTCCTCGACTGGTTTCAGAGAGGAGCTAGAGCTCGGCGCATTCAACATTTTCTTGACTTTGTCGTGTTTGTGATGCTTTGCCTTGTGACAATCCCCGTGACCGCGCGAACAGCAGAATTTAGGGCAAGCCTCTCCGAAGGGACGATCCATATTTTGTGTGATAAAAACATTAGAGAATAGGTACACTACTTAATCGTCGATTAGTTCAATGACCAGAGGTCTCCTCTGTAATCGGGATAGCTGGTCGTGTGATGAGGACAGATTTGAGCTTCTTCAGCCAATCAGATGCTTGACCAACTTCCTCAGCATTGCTATTTGCGACACGTTCCAAGTAATCCTTGGCAAGCAATAGGTCCCCTCCTGCAATGACCATGTGATGGCGCGCGACGAATATGCTTGACTTAGCATAGTCTTGGACAGGCCGCTCTACAGGACTAAGGTAACTTGATGGAAGCTTGGCCAAGGAAAAAAACAAACCTTCGATACGACAGATTTCCACAACTCGTCGGTGATATGCCGCGGCCTCCGATTGGTCATCCAGTTCCTCATGTAATTTGGCAAGTTTCATATGGATGGTAGTCTCACGGGGATCGGCACCGAGTAAAGCACGTTTGAGACATTCAACGGCCTCCTTCAGTCTGTGGGCACGGTAGCTCTATCAGCGGCCCTTTTTGCCAAGGAATGGGAACAAAAACGGACCTTCCAATTTCTTCGTAACAAGTACCTTGGGCCTGCCACAGACGGACATCATATGGTCTTGGTGAAATGTCAAATTCTCACAACATAAATAGGGCGGTCTCAAAAACCAACCTGAGGGCAGTAGCATGTTGATAGTAATATAACGCATATCGGTGCATGCTTAGCAATTCATAAGCCTGGCCAAGACCATACCACGCCCTGTAATCCTTCCGGCTCACATCTCAAAAACAACATATACTTAGCATTCAACCGGTTCAAGTATCAGTGAATTACATACCAACTGCTCGACGGTATGCTTCGATGGCAGCATGCGAGTTTTTCATCTCGACGTACTCATGGCCCATCAACGTCCACGCAGACAGATAGGTTCGGTCCAGTTCGGTGGCCCGTCTGAAGTATTTGACCGCTTTCTCGTGTTCTGCGCGAAGAGAGTAATGATTCCCTGCATTCCAAACGTCAACACACATGAATGATTCCGGCTTTATATCATGACTGACCAACCAAGCAGCACACTTCCGGTCGATCTTTGTCGAGTTCAAGAAACTCATGCGCTAGCCTAGAAAGCTTCAGTCGATTGTCGGTGACATAGAGTATATTGGAGTAGACATCAATATCATCGATACGGTGCGGAGCAATGGCCAGAATTTTTTCAAATTGTTTTTCTGCCTGTCCAAAGTCTTTTTTTTCATCACGATCACATAAAGCACTAGTTCATAAGCAAAAGACCGACCATGCAAATGGTACAAGGCACATGCCCGTAGACTCATGACCCACGCACTGTCACGGAAACAGTCATCCCCAAGAAGACGATCGCACATGGCCAGCTCATTTTCTGATGGACTGTGAAGCTCGTTCATCGTGCGAATTTGGAACATTAAGATGAGGGGATGAGTTGCAGGAAGAGGCAACAGCGGAAGAAGTGCTGTCAACTAACGGCCATCAACAAAGGTATGCTTTGACATGCTCTCAACCAACCTCGTCACCATCGCCCACACAACTGCACAAGAGGGTCCATACCGACCAGTTCCAGTGGTAGCCACTGATGGACCGTATGATGCTTTCAATGGCTTCCTCTCGACGGTTGAGTCGTGATAAGAAAACAGCTTTCCTAGAAAAATGAAAACAAAGATTCTATAGAGATGGCACGAGGAGCCCGAGGCGAACTTACAGGAAAAGAAGCCAGGGATCTGTAGCATTCTTGACCATGTCTAGAAGAGTTGCAAGTAGACGATTTATGGGGACGGGGGGTTGTCCTCGAGTATCTACCAATCATGGGTTCCGAAAGGCAATAGAAGATGGCATGAATATAAACTCACTATTTTGTCTGTACCAGTCTCGCTGAGCTTTTCGTTCTGCAGCCTTCAATGAATATATTAGCTGTTGTTGGAATTCAGGGCTTCGTGACAAACCAAGAAACAGCTATACACATAAATAAATTGTGCTTTGGCACTTTTGCAATTCTTCACGGTGAATTCGACTCTTGTGAACTCTTTTGCTGTCATGAAAGCTCGAGCAGCAAATAAGGCAGCTTCATCCTGTATTTCCAACTCGGTTTCTTGGGCACGGACGACAGGGAAGTGTGACGGAAGATGGGACTGGTTTCCAGGAGTAACAGGCATGCATAGTGCAGCACTGGAAGCAGGCGATGGATCTGCAAAGGATAACGATGGTCTAGGAGACCGAGAGCACGCAGGAGTAGATGTTGAAAAGGTGGTAAATGCCTCAGAAATCAAAGTGTCACGTTTGTTTGAAGGGATGGCGTAATATAATTCAGAGGACCTAGGAAATACAAAGATCTGAAGTCAGGCTTATCCAACCATCAGCTTCAAAAAAAAACACCATTTGGATGCAACTGATAGCCCTCTTTCTGTGCAGTCCTGGATTGACTGCCGCAATTCGGCAACAAGTCTGGCATCCATCAGAGGTACTGGAGATGTCATGATGCCGCCGGCCGATGTCAACTCGGTTAGAGAGCCTGAAGAGATATCTGAGCCGAACCGACCGCCAGGGAAAAGATAGCGAAGGACTGTGCCAAGTTCGTCTGCAAGCTCCTTACGGAACAGACTCGGATATACGGGAAGAGGTAAGGTTCGAGAAAATCAGAAAGAAAGCCAAGAGCAAACTCAAAATGCAAGCTGGAGATAATCGGAGCGCCGTGCAGAGATGAATTCTGGAATGCGAAGATGAGAACTTTGAAGGATCAGATACCGAAATACGGACTTCCAGCTGTGGCATAGTCGGTGACCAGTAACTTGTTAATGTTAATAGTACTCCATGCCGCTCCCACGCTTTTACCGGGTAAGTAATCGTTTGGCCTTGTAGTAATTTACGTGCCGAGTCAAACGCCTCCGATCCTTCAACGTTGTCAGCTTCAAGTTGAAGCCGAATAGTTGCTTCAGGCTCAACAATCCACGAGATCTTTCCAACTTGAAAGAACCTGCTCCTCGGCCTGGCGGACATCTATTCGAACTTACCTCCAGTTCCGGGTCGAAGGTCAACGTTCGAACGTTCCGCGTACCACCCTTAGTAGCGTTAGAGGTGTACCATGTCCAGCTGTACAACAATCCTCGTGTTCCTCTTCCTGTTCTTCTGTATCAAGTTATTTCTTGCCATATTTTCTTACACACGCATCAGGCTCGGCTCGGCAAACCCCAGGCTTCCACGGACCTGCAGCATTGCTATTTTTCTTGGTTCAGGTAAAGTCGAAGATTTATTTACTGGTCCTCCAGGACAGCTTGATTCTGTTGGTTGTAGGGGGGCATACTAGTGAAGCACTGAAGTTGGCTTCTGCGCTTGATTTTGGCCGTTACTCCCCACGGACTTACATAGTCAGTGAAGGCGATACGCTTAGCGCACAAAAAGCTCTTGCCTTGGAGCACATTAAAGCCGCTGATCGTGCTTTCTCCGATGTACGGAATGTGTCGAAACGTTTCAAAGCCCTCGGATCTGATCCATTCAACACAGGATCAACCACAGTATAAGCTCTTGTTTATACCCCGTGCGCGTCGCGTGCATCAGTCACTGCTTAGTACACCGCCAGATGCAGTCAAATCACTACTGGCTTGCATGCGTTTTGTCTCAGTCCGCCCATTGTTCAAGAAAGGAGCATTCCGGCAACCAGTCGTAGACCTTCTGATCCTCAATGGCCCGGGAACGTGTGTCATTTTATGCGCGGCGATTTTTCTGAATAGGGTAAGTTCTAGATTTCTTTTAAAGTATGCTTGCATAATTTTGATTCGTGATTTGGACAAATTGACCCGAATCAGCTTATCGGACTACCTAGCCCACGAGTTATGTACGTTGAGTCTTTCGCCCGTGTCAAATCTCTGTCACTTTCTGGAAAGCTGCTCTATCATTTTACCGATCGGTGAGATCGTCGTGTTATCTCCCGCGAAAATAACTTATTCGCCTTCTAGCTTCGTAGTCCAATGGCCTGATCTGGTCCAACGCGGCGGTCGAGAAGTTTACCGCGGGTGCCTTGTATGACATATAATAATTGTTATTTAATCGACGGGGCTCATTGTATTCAACTGTGGAGTCACATGTAGTTGTCATGCAGTCATCATTGATCATCATTGACAAGTACTAGCTACTCGGCTCGGAGGCTAGGCCTAATTTATGACGTCTGTTCCATTACGACTTTCTCTAACACAGGTTTTTTACGTTCGATTCTTGGACAACGGTGTAATGACACCTCCGAAGAAAGTTATTGCTTCCTTACTTGCTTGGCAGCGTCGATACACACGTCATTAATCTGTTGCTCACCACATCGACCTCCAATCGTTTCAAGTTTTTCGGTGAGAAGCATTCGGTGCCGCAATAATGAAGCACAAGACAACTAGATTCACAGTGTCCATAAGATTAACAATTAATCTACGCCTAGCTGAGCCACGTTTAAGGCATGAGGACAAGGCCAGGTTACATGGAACTATTTTCTTGTCCAACGATCTTCCCCATTACTTCCGCCTCTTCTAGATGGGCTAGCACTTCTGCCACGGCCGCCCTCCCTTCTGCTCGGTTCCCACCCACCCCCTCCACCTTCCGTCTTGGCAGGGTGGAGTCTCCTCTCTAGTCTTTGCCCCGCGCGGAGAGACGAGACTAATTCTTTCGAGGCAAGGCGGAGATGCATGAAATTACAAAAACCCCCACGGTTACATTCACCGTTCTCATTTTGGCGACAACACGCTTCCCGGAAATCCGTTACAGGAGATAGTTCCGCATACAACGGGCGTCCTGATAGGCACATGTTAGATGGGCATCCCGGCCATGAAGATTCCCGTAACCGACCTGCATACCACCGATCATTCAGATTGTCTACAGCTGCTTGTGCCTCGGTTTCCCACTCGTATCGAGCATACACGTTCCCAATCAAATGGTCCCCGACATTATCGCAAACCTGATGGAGTTAAAACTACCATGAATGTCGGATTAAGTGTAGTTACTTACATGTAATTCCAACAAATGTCCAAACTTTGCTAATTCACAATACAAATCTTCATACACAGCATCAAACCCTTCTTGTAGCTCAGCCTCGGTGAGCTTACAAACAGGATCATGGGCGGGATTGTGGTATACATTTGGAAGTAAAATCGTTTGCGAAAATGGTGGCCTTATGTGCTTTCTTGAGCATCTGTCGCCATGTCTGCAAGCACCAATCTAACCATTGGTGGCGATCAGCACGACTGTTTGCAACAGTAAATCGCAACGTACCTTGTAGTAGAAAGAGCAGTTTACACGATCTTGCTCTGTTCCGAAGATATTTGCCTGGACGGTGTGAAAAGATATAACTCATAATGATAAATTATTGACACTTACCAAGTGAGATGCCATGTTTGATGATACGATACTGCTTGGTTCGTTGGAAGGAACGACAAGTGCAAAGCGAACTCGAACAGTGATCGCGGAGTCCCAAAACTTTCTGATGAGTAAGCTTTATGATATTCACCATTTTAGGCAATATACCCGGTAAGTGAGCAAATTAGCTTTTAAGCAAGCAATAGGTAGTACGCTCTCGAGGTCAGACTACTAGTAGGAAGAGCAATACTTAGCACAGACACATTTACATCGCACAACTGTTCAAATCTGCGCTCAACCCGTGCAGTACGTAGCCATCCGTTCCAACTCGGTGCAATTCTCATCGTGAGTGCGTGACTGCCGCATCGGTAAATGTTGTTCTCCAGACCTTTCTGGGCGATGTTGCGGCTCAAGACGGTGCAGCCCTTTTCCGCTTCAGCTGTTTGTCTTACCAGAAACATCCAAAGATATCACCAAAAAATCTGCACCAGACTCGATGCCAGGAGCCAGTTGACTTTGCTCAGATGATCTGTGATATATTTTCTAATTCTAGCCCAAGTGTTTCATCCTTTCTGATTGGAACTTGTGCTCTCAAAGTACAAGGGAATATATAGAGCTTCGAGATAAAAGTAGGCTTCTTCATTCCTTGGCATTTGCCTTGCTGATGGAAAAATATGTTGAATGGAGCTCCGAGTGTCTCTGGCTAGGCTAATAAAGATATTCTGACATCCGAAGATAACGCTGAATTTCAAACAGAAAGGCGATTGCCATCGTTGTCTCCTCGCACGGTCCCGCAGCCGCGTTTGAGATCATTCCACCCCCAGAAGATGTGCGGGGTCTATCAACTTCCTTGCGGCCCGTGACCTGATTAATTAGTGTATGGGAGTGACGGTCTGACCATTAAGCATATACAGGACTGTAGTTATTGCTTGAATACAATGTAACCCACGGCTGCCCCTTCAGAAAAAGCAAATTACTTGGCGTTCACAACTAGATCGCTTATCAGGAGGCTCTGAGAATCCTGTGTTCGGTTTGAGAAATGTTGCTTTATTGCTGGGGAGGGGTTTCAGGAGACAAATGTATGGGAGGCGTGTGACAGCCTTGATACGAATATTTGATACAATTACAGAGATCATATTGCTCGTCAGGATATTGTACAATGCCCACCACTCTAGTAGTATTAGTCACAGTATGTCAGGGGCAGTTAACAATTCTACACACACGCAAGAATAGCTGAAGAGAACAAATACTACAATCCAAATGTCCGGGTTACATAGTCAGCCACGTCGTGAAGGGTCCCATGACATAAATGAATCTTCGCAGATAGATGATGAATCCGATACGGATGACATAATGTCCCACGAGCGAATTCCTTGCAAAGTGTGCGGAGAGACTGTCGAAACAGGCATAGTGCGGGCAGGTGATGCATCAAAAGTAGACGATGGCGGAATGGATTTATGAGAGAACGGATGTTGTTGAGGATATATTTGATCAACATCGTTAGGTGGTGTAGCAATATTGCCTAGTGTCGTCCTGTTGAATAATGATAAGTTGACGTAAAGTGTAAGCATGGATGAACTCACGTAGCAATAGCATCAAGTTCCATAATTCGCTGGTTAAGGGCACAATTATTAGATCCAAGATGATGGTAAGCCGACCGGCTTAGGATATCCGCGGCTTTTCGTAAGCGGAGAGAAAGCTCGAGCACCACATTGTAGCTCGATCCTTCAGTCAGACAGTTACAATGACCGTGTGCAAAAGTATCGTAGCAGTGCTTAGACCTGCAGGTATCATCGGCAATATTGTTATGTCCCACGTTGTCTTCATATCCAGCCAAGGGATATGACATGAACATGGAAGCAAAATCGAATTCTCCGGAAGGCGGTTGCTCTCCCACAATAAGAGCTCGATTTTGCGCGTACTCGTCGGTGGGCGTCATTATAGAGGGAGAGGGTGTGCTCAATGGAGATGATATGCTACTGAAATAAGGAGAGTATGATGCAGATGTGTTTGTCAAGTCGACAGGTGGTTGGGAAAAAGTCAGGGCAGAACGTGCGTGTGTGGGGGATAGAAGCCGAGGAGACGAATGTGACTCATCCATAGGGCCTGATACCGATTGATCTGTGCGAGACGGAGAGGTGCTTTGTAGCTCGGTTTGTTGTTCAGTCGGTTGCTGCTCAGCAGCCGAACGAGACTGAGAACGGGCATGCCACTTCTCGAATTCTACTTCTGGGGTCGAACCTGCTTGAACCCAGCGGGGATGGGGCTTGTTCTTCAACTGTTATGAATATTTGAGCTTTATACTTCTTTCCTGTGGTATGAGCATACAAACCTCGCGTATGACTCCCTCCAGCTCGGCAACTCGTTGACGAAGGCGCGAACCCTCGTCTTGAACGTCGGTTCGCTGGGAAGGATCATCCACTTCGTAGACGCAAAGGCCGGTCTATATGACACTTTTTGTCAGACAATAGTAGTACATGCTTCATGCAAAATTCCTCACCAGACCTAGCTGTGTGCAGCGGCCACAAGGACGCTTCCGGTCGCACTATTGTAGAGATATTTTTCAGGATTGCTCCGGGGAGGATATACCAAGTTAGATACATACCATTCTCTTGGAAGTATGGCAATTAAGACATGACTGAGTTGTACGGTTGCGTCGACGCTTGCGATGGTCTCCGTCAGAAGTAGAGTTGGACTCTGAGGTGGTCCGCTTTTTGCGGGTAGACTGGAGTTCTGTGGTCATGCTAAAATTGGGGGGGCAGCTCTAGCTCCATGAAAATGATGAGATGAGAGATATTTGTAGTTGCTCTTCAGCGCCTTGGCTTGGCGTCCCGAAAACCTTACCCGTTCGCGCAGATCGTAATAGAAACCGTCACGATGATACGAGCGAGACGCTAAATCTGATAAGGTCAGGGAGAATAACCGGGGTGGCGCCGCGCCAATCTTCCCATCAAGATGGAAAGATCAGAATACAAATAACCAGAAAAGGACGTGAGAGCCGCATTCAGAATGACTGCGGTTGTATTGATATCCGAGTATAACGTTAACCACTGGTTACTGCTTTGAGCAGAGAAAATGGACTAAATCCACTCCGAAGAAGAAGACGACACATTTCATTCATTAATACCCACAATTGGATCTGATTACGTAACTTCTCCTTGTGCTCCAGTGACAAACTCTTGACACACGCTAGCACAGCCTACTACGGCACCTAAAGTCCCGTCTGCGCCCCTCGTAAGCACACCGCTTACTATTATTATATTCTCATCTTGCAGTGGGCTTCGACACAGTGTTAAGGGTCCTCAGGTTAGGTCTAGTGTATGTCGACGTCAATTCGTTCGGTACTCAACGACCTCATGCGCAGGCCAATAACCACAGACCTGAAAATCGTGTTTATACAGAATCATGGTGAGTCTGGTACTTACGGCGACGACAGACAGCGTTTCTGTATGACGTGAGAATTGTTTTCTAGGTTCAGACAATTCACTAGTGAGCTCGCGCATCATGCATCATGTATGACACCCTGACAATGTGTTAGATGTGAAAGGCCGGACACATCAATTAGCAAGTTGCGAATACTGTTGATTTAGAGGCTCATTTTTATCTTGCAGGATACTACGAACTTGACTGCCTCTCTGGTGGAATGGAGGGCACACGACCCATTTTCAGGCGACATAAACTGACATAACATATGTCGATAGATCGATCGATCAAACCAGGCCTACGACATGCTGTGATAATGCTGGATCGTGTTCCTCCGATATCGCTACCCTGTTTACCTTGTACTGGGTCTGTATAGTCTTCTACAGATGATCGATTGATCCCGCAGACTCGCCAGCGTACTGTGACAATAATTCCCATTGTTACATGCTCGTCCAGGTCTTGAGCATACCTTTTTCCAATATTTTTGTCCTTTGAGGTCGGAGACCGTATGTCGGACATCCCTATTCGAGTGCGGGGGTTTACTCCCGGCTTTCTATCGTATAGGCATACTTTAGTCTACGAGTTCATTTGTATCGCCTTAAGTGGAGCCAAAATGACTTTTAAAAAAATGTCAGCTAACAGTTTTTAGATATGATTAAAATTGGACTTAGCAAGGTACTGAGTTTAAAAAAGGAAATTGATGAATCTTCCGCCGGCTCTGTTGAGCTCGTGAGGGGTTGTCGCTGCTTGTAACACAAGATCTCCGAACGAACGTCAAGCGTTTCAAGGCTCACTCGCGCGTGTGTAAGTTGGCATTCATATCATATATTGTGTAACACTTTCAGCTCACTCCATCCTTGTGAACAGTATCATAAGTCATCGTGACCTTTCAAGTCGAAGGCTAGTACATTTATGAATAAGATGCTTTCACCAGGTTCCGACGCGCTACGCCATACGCCAACCTATTTTCAAATGAAAATATCATGTTGTACACGAAACGGGTGATTTCCTCGCCGTGTTTCCAGCAAACTGAAAGAATGGATGTCCAGTGAAGCCCCGCATCGATGATCCGTAGTGGTGCGAGAAGACCGCGAATGAACGTGAAGCCACGCGTAGCATCGCGTTTCGTTTATGATCACCGGCACTGCATACGAGATCTCGCGCTCTGTTTCACGGTCCAGACTCCATATTATGAGTACCGTCTTGGCGTGTTGATACCGTTCTCACGATACCAACATCTGCATGCTCCGCGAGCCTATGGGTACCTTTTCGCATTTTCCCGTCTGACTATGTACCGTGACAGTAACTCGAAAATCATGCAACCTGGCACAATACTGTCACTTGCAGTACGCCCCTGTTTATTCAAGGTTTTGCATTCAGTCAGATGTCACGAATTGTGACGCCTCACATGCACAAGTACAAGCTTCAAGCAGTGGTGAGAAGGAGGCCGTGTTTCTCCGCCGGACTGAAATGCGGCTTCCTGAGTACCTCAGCTCAGCACTGTTGACTTGATATTTCAACAGACTAGGTATTGCTGAATCCCCGCTGGCTAAATTCGGAATGGACCTTATCACACAGTACCAGCTTGGCATCCACTATCAGAGATAGATTCCCTCCGTATCAATCGCTATTCTAATCAAACACTGTCACCTGTGGCATTCTCGAAAAAAAACCAAAACTTACCAGGTCCTGATGGAACTTGAAACTTGGCGGCTTGGCGGCTCGGCAGTCCGACTGTGCGGTCATATCCTCCTCCCCCCAAGATTAAAAAAATTCACTGGTATCCACTCGCTCGATGCTGCTAATGACTATTTTGTAGGTAACTACATGCATTTCGCACGTTCTGCAAAGTCGGCATTCACTGTTGCCCCTGTTAGGTCCTACAGAATATCAATTATAATCATGCTACTTGCAGTCTTGTGCCCTGTTGTTCGGAGACGTGCACGCGACAATTTTTCGCCAAGTAAATACATCCTTGAATGTACGTTCTCACGATCGTTTCCAGGTTCAAACGTTCAAACAGTAAACATCACTCGCCAACTGATGTCCATGCATACTAATTCTTCGTCGGCACACACAGGCATATACTAACATGTCCTTATTGTCGAGTGTTTACCTTGCTCGCAATATTCTTTCCAGTTCAGGATACTGTGGTCTGATGCGCTGTCGATGCTACCCGTCTGAAGAGATGTTGGTATACCTTTGAACATTCCTTCAATCTTCTTATCTACGTCTTTATTAAATGCAAGTGTCATTCGGACTCGTAATTGCTGTGCATCAAGGGTGATAGAGTTCTGCGACTCGATACTCTGACAACGTTTCTGACGGGTCAATAGACGGGAATCTCACATATTTGAAATATGTCCCAAAATTCTGCCCTGCGCTGCAGGTAGTGGTAAACGTGAGAGTCACTTGGTATAGCTCTCTCTTGTGAATTTTCTGCCGCTAACAAGTACTTTATGTTCCAGCGCGACGGGCTGCAGAACATATTACTATATGGGAAGTCTGACTTGATGTCTGATTCACGCACCCCCTTGATTTAGTGACCGTGGCAGGGGTACCATGTCATCACTTGCCGGCCTTGACAGTGGCTACTTGGCTAATGGCTGTACTCACGTATAGCCATTTTCAACCAATTTCAAACTGAATTATTTGGGCGATGGTACCAACATCATTTTCGAAGTAGGGCCTCAAGTGGACACAGGTGCGTGCGATCGTTATCTTTGACTGGGAGGCACGATTAGATCGGCGTGTTCGCCGTTATCGCTATCGACACCATCGTCAGTAAAGTAACAGGTACTAGTGCCGTCGCCTGCAACACCCTCGGCTCCACTTAGCCTCTCAAGTCCCAGCTAGAAGTTGAGTCTGAGCTCATAGCCAGCTAGAACTTGGGTGAACGGGAAAAGATGACCGTTCTTGAGGAGTCTTCGAAGTCGTTTCAGCTTCTCACTGAAGATTTCTAGATATAGAGGAACGGGCACTAGGACAGAAACGGCAGAGTTCTTGAGATTAATCGTTAACACGCTGGGTTAAAGGGGCCGCGGTCGCGCGGTGGTACTATGTGTGCAGTGGCAAAAGGCATGGAAGAAACCGGTAGCACATGTACACTGGCAAGTTCTCGTTCTCGACTCTGTTGTACGTAAACGAAGAATGTATCGCGCTCACTCGTCGTTGGTGTGCCTATTTCTCGAATAGTATAAACATGAAATAAGCTTGTGCGGTGCCGCTAAGACTGCGACGATATTTCAAAGACACGTAGAACGAGTACTGCGTGGTTCATCCTGTATAGTGTTTTATCACCCTGCTGTTCGTAATCCCGGAACCAAGCGGACGTTCGATCCCGTTACTAACAGTGACGCGAAGCACACATCAGAAGCTGTCAGCAGAGCGCCATCGAGTCTGAACCCCACCTTAGGATAATATTGGGCCAGAGGGAGGCTAGTAGAGCGGGGGCGGTTTTGAGCCTCTCGTCAGGTTGTCACTAGTACCCCTATGTCTCGGACTACTATTACTGAGCCTATGTAATGATCCATGCGGCGCTGCAACTAAACCTCTTCAGGGCCAACCAGACGGGCTAGCCATCAGTACAGCCCGAGTGTACGGTTGGGCGGACAACACCATAAAGGTACTCTGATAAAATCGTTTCAGTAACACCGATATGACTCGGTCCGTGCGAGTAGATGACCCATTACACATCAGCGGGCCAGATCGTGCCACAGAGTGCTACGGAGCGCTTCGTAGCACTCTGTAATCATGTGTGATGAATTACGTTTCCCTGATGCATAGTGAGGACCTCCACAGTCATTTCTAGGTCTGCTTGATTCTTTCACTTGGGATCCGAGCATCGCTAAGCGTCGACGAACTTCGTAGACTCGTCGACCCTCGGTAGACCCAAAGCTTATGCATATGCTCGAACCGAGTGTTGGCATTGTGGATCCGAGCACCGCTAAGAGCCTAAATTTAAACCTTACGGCCCCAGGTGTATATGCCTAATAGATTAAATAGATTACATAAATGGGAAAGGAACAGATGCTTACAATTGCAAAGTTTCATACTAACGTGCTCTAGTACGCGCCCAACTTCGCTAGAACAATAGGGGGATGAGCTCCCCCTATCAAGGAACTCGGAACTCGGAACGATCTGCTGGTAAGTTCAAGTGGCTGTGTGTTAAGGTTGTCCGGAATTCTTATCTTTCCGTGATTCCTTCTCAATCGGGTCTCGACACCAGTGATGTTGACTGCGCACAAGGTCTTTCGAAAACACTTTTAAGTTTGCTTGTTACTCGTTCAATTGAAATCACTAGTCCAATGTAGCTCTAGACAAGAAGCCCTACTCCGAGTCTTCCCGAGATGCCTAGAACTCCCTCGCGATATATGCAGTAGACCGATCCAAGTCGAGACACCTTTTGCTAACCGGTCATTTGGGCATCGTCCGGTACTGATAGTTCGAGCAAACGTCAAGACACACACCTACCATGGAGTAGTTCAAATGATCATCATTCAACCCTCAGGAAAATATGGCCGTCCAAATCAAATGTGTGCGATTGAAAATTATATGCAAAGTAAACACCCATCATAGGTTCCAACCACTGGCTTGTTGAGTAGGACTACCCCAGCCCTGTTGAGTAGATGTCCCCCAACCGCTCCCAGTTCCTGCATTCGGACTTGTAGCTCCCCATGCTTGAGCTGGACTCGTCCCCCAAGTAGTACTGGAAGCTCCTCCCGCATTTTGCGCAGGACTTGTGGCCCATGCACCGGTGTTTCCCCCACTATTTTGTGCTGGGCTAGTAGTGCCCCACCCACCGCTACCGCCACTGGTGCTCCAGCCGCCACCACCAGCCGGACTTGCATATCCAGCACCAGAAGCGGCATTCTGACCCCAACCGCCACCACCTGGTTGCGCCGCCCAACCACCAGCAGAGACATGACCATTCACCCCAGCCTCTGCTCCATCCCCGCCAGTCGGCAGGTCCACTCCTTCCTTCAAACCAAGTATTAGATTGGCAAGTTTTGTCTGTAACTCCGCAAGACCCTATACCATAGGAGCGGGGGAAGAGTAAAGGCGAGTGAGTTCGTGGATCATGCTGAAAGACATAGAATGGGGCCCGCACCTTCATGATCACTTCCTGAGGTCCAAGACTTCCATCCGTCTCAACATCGAAATAAAATTTTCTTGGCTTTGCATTGAAGTCAAAAGCTTCGTCGTCTCTTGGTGCCTCTTCTTCCTTCGCATTTTCACCAACGGGCCACTCCGTCCGTGGATCTGTTTCATGCCAATATGTCGTGTGCCGCAATTTATTGTAGGGATCGTATTCAAACGCAACTGCTGAACACGGTGACCACTTTGCGTGCTCCTTTGCTATACCCTGTTGAAACTGTGAGATCACAAGAACTACATAAAGGTGGCCACGCACCTTTTTGGCGACGCATCGTAATTTAAGCTCTTGACCCTTCCGTATCTTGCAAATGAGGACTGGTGGTACGTCAGCCTTATCTGTGTGGCCACCAAAGTAAGCACATGGATCCATCGAGAGAGTTAAGTCATACTTTTCCCCACCGGTTGCCCGAAATCCTCTCCCCTTTTCGTGAGCTCGTCACCAGGAGTCTCTCCTTCAGTATAGGTGGGCGGTATGACCTCAAGATGATTGCTAGTGACGTCCATTGTGCGATTATCATTACACGAGACGTCCAGTCTTAGCTCTATTGAGCAATACTGACAACCAGATAGACACAGGCAGTCCTGTACGAGCATCGTGAGGTGCACTATATGTGTGAAAGCGCGCGACGTACTCGAGTGTATCTTATGCCTTCATCGCAGTTCGCGCTCACCAACGGGACCATTCCAATGCGATGTGCTATGAATTCATCGGGTAGCACTGTTGTATTCGCTTCTACCTCGACCATGTCGACCGCTAGGGGAAATTAGTCAAGACGCAGGGTATCACATGTTTTAAGGACACCGACCGATGGTTGGTATGTCTGCCTGTACTACACGTCGAAAAGAATTTGCGAATCTGCGTGTTTGTTTCAGCAAGGTTCATCGCATGCAGCTGCTACGCGTACGCGAGGTCGACATTCTCAAGTACAAAATCCACTCGGTCTGGCTTGTAATCGCGTATTCGAACAATGGGCTCGTTGTCCTCATATGTCTGCATGACTGGTTGTAGGATGGAAGAACTTCAATCAAGTATTACAGTCGTGGTTTGGAGGTAAGCGGCATCTGAGTAAAACCCAAAGCTCAGTGTAAAGAGGACCCCGTGCACCCGACAACCAATATTCCGAAAAGATAAGCAGATTACTAGTACTAGCAGATGCTTGAAGGCTTAAAGCTTCGCTACGATCCTCTGCTCCTCGTCCTTGACGCGCACAATCACCTTGCCCCACGTTTGTCGTCTCTCCAGTGCATCCAACCCTACCGTGACCTCGTCTAGGGAGAAGACTTTGTCGTATATTATAGGTTTAATGCGACCAGAAGCGAATAACCTCAAGTCGATGTCATTAGCAGGCGAGCGACCTCAAACAACGCACATGTTGCTCACCCTAGCAGTTCCTCCCATACTATTGGCATGCGAGATGGTTCCTTGGCTGTACAGATATCAGGCTCTGTCTAACCTTGAGGCAATATAAGACCTACAGGCATACAAGCCCCAGAAGATGCCCATGACACTAATATTCTTTAGTAGTACCATGTTTAGCGGAAGCTGCAGACGTGTTCGGTAAGCAGTGATAAATGCAAAGCAGATAATGCATACCTTCTCTATCTGGCCCGCGGCGAAGCCGACTACGAGGGCTCTCCCTTTGAAGGCGATGCATTTTAGTGATTCTGGCGGAAATGAGAGTTGTAGCTCCAGATCCTACCCACAAAGATAGCACTCACCAGCAATTCGCCCAACTGGATCATAGACTACATCTACGCCTTTACCACCGGTGATCCGCAATACCTCTTTCTGCCAGTCCTTCTTTGTGTAGTTTACCGTATAATCAGCTCCCCCGTACGTCGTACAAATATCGAGCTTCGACTGCGATCCAGCTGCAGCAATAACTGTGGCACCTAGTGCTGATGTATACAGTAAATCAGAGGACGGAAATCCATTTCGGAAGAGGACAAACCTTTGGCCAATTGAACAGCAACAATGCCAACACCGCCGGCAGCCGCATGGACGAGGATAGATTCGCCTGGAATGGATTGTTAACACACGAGAAAGACATGCTTGATGACCGGATTCACCTGGCTTGAGCTCTGCACGACCAACCAGAGCCTCGTAGCTAGTCGGCCATGTAATGAATAGTCCTAGCACATGTGGAAATTCGGGCGAGTGACCATAATTCTGGGCTCAACACACCTGCACCCTGATCGCAAGTCATGTTATTCGGAAGCCTATTTGCAGCCTGCCATTTAACAGCCACTTTATCTGCAAAACATCCTTGTGCTTGACCAAAAACTCTGTCGCCAGGCTTGTAGGGACAACCCTTTGGAATCGGAGAGTCTTCGGCAACTTTGCCTGCGAACTCCGCACCGAGGGTGAAAGGAAATGGAGGTTTGACTTGGTATTTTCCTTGAGCTTGCAATATCTATCAACGTATAAGAACTGCGTCAGAGGACAACTGGAGATGTTGTGGAAACGATGCATCTCACATCGAAGAAATTCAGAGCTGACGAATATACATCCACAATTATCTCGTCATCTGCGGCTTTCGGCTCTGGCGCATTGTCGACAAGCTTGAGTTCAGACGGATGGACCCACTTGTTCACCACATACGCTCGCATGTTGTGATAACACTTGAGTTCAAGGCGGTATTGCTAACTCACAATAACCGGTTGTCCTTCCACGTGGTCAGGGTTGCCGGAGGTCTAGACCTAAGCCGGTCTGTGTGCTCCCTGGGTAGAACTCCAGGGTATCCGAGATTCGCCTAGAGATGATCTGGTGTTGAATTCTTTCTAAAGTAAGATGGTGCATATAATATTGCTGAATGAAGCCCCCTCGCGTCCGAGTCACACCATGCACGTCGCATTGCAGTTCTTTGCCTCCGGCATATTCTCTCACTAGGCTGATCTCGGCAGAACATAATCCATGCAATGGTTTAATCTCTTAATTGACACAGCGCACCATAAAAACCGGAGGCTACGCGCCATACATGATGCACACTCGTGAAGAGGTTGACAAATACTATCACCGCCGAGATCCTTGAAGCATCTCCTTTCTCTCTTCACCGAACCTCATGATGCAAATGACCTTCTTGTTGGCCCAGAGAGTATCTCGCCTCATGATGTTGCTGTTGAATTTGCGGTTCTCGAAGAGTTGAAGAGGACCGAAGAAGTTCAAGGCATTGATGAAGTTGGCGTGCTCGAGGGAAATGCTTTTGGTTTGGACGAGGTGTCGAACGAGGGATATACCACAGGCTATTCAAGGTGGAGGTTAATTGCAACTTTGGTGAGGATGATGGATGGGACGAGGTAACGTTGATGTTATCTATTACTAGAAATGTCATAATCCTACATGCATACTATTGCATATTGTAGAGTTTTCAGGTCTGCCGCTTACAAGTTACAACTGACTCTAAGTAGTTCTGCCTCCTACACTGTCTGGACGGCCAGCAGTGCTTGCCACTGGTAGGCGACTCGCAGTTCAGCGTGCTCAATTATTCACCGGCATGATATAGCCCACTCGCAGTCCTCAGATCTCATCCACTCGGCATCGATGTTGGCTTTTCTGTCCCGCAGGGTGAGCGCTAGCCCCAGGTCCACCAACAATCGACCGGGTCGATGATAGGACAGAAGCAAACGTTTGATAATATTAATGGGCAAAGAGCCAACAAGAACAAAAGTGCTGAGGAATATGCAATTGCTTATATATACAATGTGTGTTTCTACATGTCGGTGATCAATATCTATTCTCCATTGAAATACTCTGCATCATGCAAATCCGAATCCTTCCCCGCCCTCGTTAATGGCGAGTAGTAATTGTTGTCGTAACATTTCGTACGAAGAATATTGCGGCAAGTCAATCTGATTGAAGCCTGAAAGAACAAAGTTAGAAAATGAAATATAATCGCATACAAGGGGCCTTACAAGTGTGGGCCTGTGGCAATCGATCTGGGTCTCCATATGCGCGATGAATGGAGAATCTCTGAACGCCCTGAACACCTTGTAGATCCACGAATCCACCAAGCGGTACCCGTGAAGTACCAGTAGCGAAACTAAGGACCTTGGCTCGTTCCTCTCGATTGAAGGACTTCAGAGCTCTCCACCACCAAACTATCACGGGGTCAGAGCTTGTGTAGCCACTGTACTCAGTAGCTGCGCGCCATTCGTCCACGTCGATATCAGGAGTGCCGGAGATGAGTAGCTCAAGCTCTTGCTCATTGAACTAATAGAATACGTGAGCATGCATGCCATAGTTGGTCATAAAACACACTTACGATCGTGATAAGCTCATTTGGAATGATCTCCTGGAAGCCCGCTACAAGATTCTCAATTTGTTTGCTGATTGACGAATATAGTCGGAAATTTGCGGAGAGCTGCACAAACTCTCGCTTGTTCTCCTGCGTTACGGGTATTGACTCTCCGCCCTCCTTTAAAGCAAAGATACGATTCACACCGAACTGTTGGGAAGATTAGCCACGGGTAGAATGCAAAAAAGTTTATCAAACCTCATCCGCTTCCACGCTGAATGTCAAGTCCAGGGGTGTTGGATCATTATCCAAAATCCAGCACAACGAGTTATAGTACGCGGGATCAACCCACTCGACGTCCCGGTAGTCCACGGGTTTTCCCAAGAGCTGTCTGTATATGCTTTTCGCAAAGTAGGCGTCTAGGAGACGGCCATCATAAATCGCCTTCCCAATGATGCGTCCTACAAATTTGAAGAAAGACAAATGCTCGGGATTGACCCATGAGTTCTTGTTAGGCTGGTAAGTGAGACGGTCGGCCGCGCAAGGTTGGAAGAGAGCGTTATTAGGATCGAACATCTGGCGTGCCAGGATCTGAAACCATTCTCGGGTAACGCCACCAGCATCCACGCCCTCCTCGTCATAGAAGCGTACGCTAAGTTTGCCATGTTTGATCTGCTCTCCCGTCTTGCGCTGAAGGTACTGGAAACTATCCTCGAACACTCTGGCTCGGCGTACATTTAGCTGGAGCGTGCCCTGGTGTTCACGGGGGTGCGGGCGACGGTGAAGTTGCTGAGTGAAATAATTTCGTTTGTTATCGAAGTCGAGAACACGGGGGTTATGTACCAGCAAGGAGAATGAGCCGCTCATCAAAGACGGATTATTGCGGACCATGAGATTCAGCACCTTGCGGTGCGCATCCGTAAAGGACACGAAGAGGTCCTCCATACTCTCCCGAGAAGTCGTTGGAGAGCGAGGAGATGCCGCTGCTCGAAGGGCACGAGCCCCGGCCGACTTTGATCCTACGTATTTGCACACTACCATCAGTGCCTCGATCAGAGGGAGCAGTACAATTGCCATGTGCTCCAGCTCTGGCTTCTCTTCAATCGTAGACAGACAATCTCCTAAGCGTCTCCAAAGAGGTGCGAAATGGAAGGATTCGTAGATAGTCTGCACCTTTTCAGCATCTTCACTTTTCCGAGTTTCGTCTGTCACGGGACCAACCACGCGGGGCGTGTACATATAGTCAATGGTTTTGAGAACCCGTAGAAGCTTGGTCTGGTCTGAGGATGGCGACGAGAATTTCGGTGCGACGGAGGATGCCAAAACATCATCGCGTGAGCTCGTCAAGGCACTCACGAGATCGCCCAGGTCAGCAAGGATGGTATGTCCACAGTCCTGCGCCTTTGTTTTAAGCTCCTGCGCGATTATATCGCGCGCGTCAGGAATGTGTGAGAGATTTTGTATCAAGGCAAGAGACTGCTGGAAGGTGCGTGATGAGCATTCTCCGACCGCAAGAATGTTCACGATCAAACGCAACACCGAATGGGGGATTTGTGGGGGAACAGCAAGTAAGGGTTTCACATCTGTCTGAGTTTCTACTGGGACATCAGGCTTAAGAGGTTCAACTGACGCTGCTGTCAATGGACATCAGATTTGATGTGGACCCATAATTGAAAACTGACCAGTTGATTCGTGGGCCCCGGCATCCTCAGAGGTAGTCGTTGCAGGTGCACCAAGAGATGCCGCAGAAGTGGAAGTCTCTGGCACAACGTCATTTGACTGCTCTTTCTTATCCGATTTAAGACTTGTCAGAGGTTTGGTGACCGTCGATAAGAGCGTCACGACGGAATCCATTGTCGAGGGTGTTTTGAGGAGTGATTGTCGGTCAAGAAGGCCAAGAAGTAATACAATTGGGAAATGCGTCTGGGGCATTGGTTTTTCCTTGCCTTTACCTTTCCTAGAGGGCATCTTCCTCAAACCGGCCGGGAGTTCATGTTCGGTCAAGAAGAATAGCGACGACTGTTCATTCGAACTGACGATGTAGGTCATGGCTTCTAGGCAACGCTGCACGACGAGGTCTGGGACTGTCTCGATCTGGAAGCCGCCAATCGCCACTGGTGTGCTGAGGTCCGCTGCTGTTTTCACCTTGGAAGCGGCTTTAGGTGTTTGAAGCACCGCAGATTTTGGAGTACGAGTTGTCATTTGCGCGAAGCTCTTGTCCACAGCAGCCAGGTCCCCTGGGCCACTTTGGAGAATACTGAGAAGAAGATTGAATAGTTCAGAACGGGTCTTGCTATTTTCGCAGATGTTGACCAAGATCTTGAAAAGCAGATTCTTCTTTAGAACGTGAGGGAAGAAGAGTAGGCGAACGAGCGTCGCTACCCCAGCCTTATCGAGAAGCTGAATAGCATCGCGTGGGGCGGGGACTTTGCGAGGTGGGAGAGGGCGTTGAGCAGTAGCAGTAGTTCTGAGAGCGCGAGCAGCGATACCGCCTCGAGATCCATTTACCTCGTCGCGGTAAACACCAGCCTCTGCAATCATGTAAGACGGTAAAGTTTGCAACAAACCATCATCAGAATCCATCAGAACAACTTGTCGGAGCTGTGGATCCAAACTAGCAATAAAGCTTGCCGGATCAATATCCGCTGCAACTCCTGGAGGGCCTTGTGTGGGTGCAGGCACTGGAGCATGTCTGGACTGCTCCATTCTTTCTTGTTGGATGAGTTCGGCTCTAATTTCCGGTGGCAAGGCATCAAGAAACTCTGGACTGATCTGGGAGTCGGCAGGGCGCTCAACCCTTGCTGCGCGTTGGTCCCGTACATGTTGGTTGATGACTTCTTCTCGTATATCGTCAGGTAAGGCTTCAAGGAAAGTCGGATCAATGCCCATGTCAGTGATATCCACCTCGCTACCATGGATCATCACAATAACACGCTCAGAGGGAGCAGGTTGAGAAGGCCCTGGTACTTCTCCTGCGGCGGTGATTTCTTCTTCCGAGGAGGCTTCTGGAGCTCGAGCTGCGACATGCTCGTCAGAATGCGGAGTGAGGGAGTGTATATCACCCATTTCTACATCAGAGTTCGAAGCAATGGTGGTCAGAGGTGGTGGATCAGATGTGATAGGCTCGGGCTGTGCATTCGCAATATTTTCCGGACTTGTATGAGAGGCTACCATGCCAGAAGTTGCAACCTCCTCGGCCCCAGTGCGATCAGCTTCCAATTGGCGCGCTTCCGCTTCTTCTGCTTTGATCTGAGCCTGACGCTTCTGCTGTTCCCTCTGTTGTGAGGCCTCGATAGCGGCTGGGAGTAACGCTATGATGACATGGTTGCCCAGCCTATTTGCTCTTTCGGAAACGTGCTTGCCGTTCAACGTCTTAGCTTCTTCGGTCCACCTTTGTATTGTCAACAGGGGATCGAACGCTCGAGAATCGCCACGGGAATCGCTTGGTCGAGACACACGATCCACCCGCACACCGTCGACTCTGACCCCAGTGAATAGAGTAGCGCCCCTTCGGCCAAGGAATCCTCGGCCATCCACCATGGCACCAGGAGTGACATCCACTCTTATGGCTTCCGGACCATGACGGTCTATGATGGTTTGAAAGATCTGACCTCCATCACCCCCAATGATGTCTTCGATGGAGTGTATAAGGTCATGTTGAACGCCCCCAGCTGCGCCCCTGTGGGAGCGGCGAGCCACGCGAGTTAAGCCAACAGGACGGTTCGTCCCTGTAGAGGCGTCCAAAAGAAGGGGGTGGATAGTAGCTTCTGGTAGCGCAGCTGATACATGTCGAGGACGACCGAATACTTGAACGTCCTCGCCCGCTTTAAGCACGACTTAGTTTTCGAATGAAAAAAAAGTTCTTTGACCTACTGTTACGGCGCCTGCGAACGAAGGGATCACGGTCATCAAGCCCTTCCCCCTAGAGGTCAACAGCACCGGTGAATCTGAATCCCCCATCTTGGATGATGCCTTGCACATCAATGACACCCATTTCATCATGGAAACTGAACGACGGGTGAGTAATAGCATCATAGCGATACAACATGACTTGCTCTTCATCGTCTGATAATACATCGGGTTCTTCTCCTTGATCTGCATGAATGACAGCAACTGGTTCTACCAATGCTCAGCAAGAGATTTTGTAAAAGTATAGATGAATTACCTCCGTGTTCGTCCTCCTCCTCTTCCTCCTCTTCCTCCTCCTCTTCCTCATCAGCAACTTCATCATCTTCGTCATCCCCTCCCCGGATATCCTATGAAATCCGTAAGAGAAGTGAAAACATCTCAATTGTCGTAGACATACCTGCCACATGATCTCTTCATCAACCTCTTCACCAGCTGCAGGCTCATCATCATCCTCGCCGTCCTCATTCTCGACTAAGTCATCTTCCTCGTACTCTTCGTCTTCGTCGTGCCATTCACCTCCGTTACTGTCTTCGTCATCATCATCCCCGCCACCTTCCAATTCATCCTCAGAATCTGACGTCGCTGCGCTATCAGTCTCATCGCCATATTCCATTTCAACGTCTTCATCCTCGTCCTCGTCTCCTTCAGCCATTTCATCCTCTTGTGCATAATTGATATCTTCCATCTCCTATAATCACCGTTATTAGATATCAAGAATGACTTAGAACTCACTCACGCCTCCGAACCTACAGACGACATAATCAAAGTGAGCGGGGGTTGAGCGGTGAATAGGGGTTCCGACTTACATGCCTAGAGCAGAAGTTCTATACAGATCGGGAGTCTCTTCTCGATCGTCGTCATCCACATCAATGTTCTCATCTTCATCCTCGTCCTCGGAGACTACGCTGTGAGAAACCTTTCCATCGCCACCGTCTTTGGCCTTTTCAGTTGCGCGACTCATCTTGATGGCAATCCGTGTGCTTTATTTGAATGATAAGCGCCTGATCGTACCGTGCACGATTACACTCACAGATTTTCCATTGGTCTGAGGATCGATGCCACAAGACCACGAACATTCGGGTAGTTCAGGTCAACTTCAGCTAGTGCGCTGGTCAAGATTGAGACAAAGTTTTTTTCCAACATGATCTTCGCAATGTGCGTTGTACTCTCGTCCTGCGATTTGCGGCTGCCATTGTTGAAGCGTACAGTAAGAAGTCGGTTGCATAGATCTGCCAAAGCGAGAAGGTGCCCGTATCTCGCATCCACAGTGTCCTGCAATGTGAACTCCTTGATGGCTCGACTAATGGCTTCTAGGGTGAATTTGCGGACTGAGATCAAGTCCGCGGAAACATCCTTGGATTCCACCCCTGCAGAGCTGTCGACGCAGAGAGCCACAAGTACGGACATTGCACAAGTACAAAGAGAGAACGCTTGGTTCGCTTTTGCATATGGCTGGGAAGCAATGGTTTTAAAGCTTATGAGGTCAGAAAGGAAGAACTGGAGGACAGCTGCGCGATGTTTGGTAGTGGGATCTTTGGCAGGAGTTGACATTTTCTTTTTTGGAGAGTAGGATAAGAACGCGAGTTTGCAGGCGTCGTAGGAAAAAAGCAATTCTGTGAGGCATTGCATAATAAAGCAGCAGTACGAATGCCGGTCTTGATCGTTTAAATCATCCATGCTTGCATCAACGCTCTCGGACGGGCTCTGTGTTGCATCTTCGCGCTTCGTTGTGACATCATTATCAGAAGAAGAGCGCACATTCTTCATCAACTCGCTTATAAGAAAATGTACCATTGTCTCCAAAGCCTCTGTGTCAGGCTCATGAACATCCGGCGATGCTTGTTGGTCGATCTGCATGTCATTACGCTCTGCGGTTTCAATGTTGGCGCTCGGCTGCGGAGTTCCAGGCTTGAGGGTAACATGATGGACTGCGGAGAAAGGTTGCTGAAGCTGACAAAGGTCCTGAGTTGCCTGGATAAATGCAGATGGATCTCTGAGAGCCATTGAACTGCAATTGCGCATATATCCTGAGATGTCAATTATCCTTGTGCGTGGCTGAGAGAATAGCCGCTTGATTTCCTGCTTCATGATGTGTTGAAGCACAGATAACCCCTCAGCGATGTGGCGAAGTATGATCACCGCATAAGATTGACCACCAGGGACAGCAGATCCTTTGAGATGTGAAAAGATATGCGGAAGTCCATCGTGCTTGATGAGCTCAGATGCTGTGCCGTGGTCTCTTGTAAGCAAGACTAGGAGACGCAGCGTAGACAATAGCTCATCCCTAGGGAGGTCGGGATCAGCTAGTAACCGGAGGCAGAAGTCGAATATAATGGGTCGGGCATCAGCATATGCTGGGCCAGCAGAAATGGTAGGAGTGGTCACGGGTTCATTTTCTTTCGGCACAGCAGCAGTAGAGGGTTGCTCGCCTATGGTGAACAAAGCTTCCGTCACAAGGAGGTGAGAAGCCAACCACTTTGGATGAGATGAAGCTTCGCGGACAGAATTTGACAGGAGCAGAGCTAAAAGGGTGTCCATCAAGCTTTGTCCAAGGGCTTGCGGGAGCGTTGGGGATTCTGAGAGAACTATTGCAAGTAACCGACATCTAGCAGCCAGCGGTTGTTCATGAACGTCATAAGCCGCAGGTGAGAATGATTGTATGTCGTCAATCAACGTGCGAATCGACTGCTCCTGGAGTTCATCAGTTGGGTGCGTGAATGCCCGATGAACCTCGAATATCAACGAAGGATGTTCATCAACCAGTTGCAAGGCCTTTCGAGGTAGCTCTTTCTTCAAATTCGCCCTTGCCTCGTCGAGATCTTTCCGTAACTCCTCCAGACCCTTCCCTTGCTCTTCGCTAGTCGATTGGGGAGGCGGGGTAGACTCAGCTGGAAGAGCCGGCGGGGCAGCGTCCTCAACATCCATCTCTTCATCAGAGGGATCCTCGTCGCCTCCGTCCGGAAGGGCATCGCCTGTCTCATCTTGCTCCGCGGCGGATCCGTTTGGCTGTGGGTCAGGGGGAAATGGGTAAGGCTGGCTCAGGAGTAGTTCGGTCGCGGCATTGACATTATTATGAGTGCGGGCAAGAGCACGTTCGGCAGCAGAGCGAGGGAACCCCATATCAGTGAGCTGACGGATACGATTTTCATCTGGCCCAGCGGCCCTAATATGAAAGCCGTTGCCAGCAGGAGGGCCAGTTCCGCTATTGAGACCTTCTGGGGAAGCATCCCCCTTGAGCTCTTCATTCTCACCTGCCGTCACCTCGAGCATGATCTGAACGACCGACCTGACCAATGTCAAAGGGGATGAACGAAGCCAAGAAGCCTCCCAGATACTACGCAGCAGGGGTATGCTCTCGAGGCGAAGCTCGACAAGGAAATGGTGAGGCTCAAAATAACCGAATTCCGTATCTTTCTTCTCCCGAGTCGTGACTAGTGACGTTTGGCCAGACTCGATCAGTGGCTTTGAAGAAAGTAATGGGTGCAAAAGATTCAATGCAACCTTCAATCCTCCCTGCGCATGAGCAAGTTCCTGCTGCATAGTTTCTGTTCGATCTTCAGGTTTCACTGCCGTTACGCCATCGACCAAGTCAGTGAAGTATCTGCAGATTGTGAAGATGGCTTCCAAGCCCTTTGCACGCTGGAAAGCAAGGAGCAACACGGTGTGAAGAGTGGGATACATCGTCCGCTCTGTAGATCATCAGTTCGAGTACGAGAGGAGAAGCAACGAGCACATACCGTCGACAACTAAGATTGTCGCAAGTCCCAACATGACACTGTGATAATCTAGGCAACAGACTCGATCGCCTACGAAGATTACAGTGAGCAGGCAATCAACTTTTTGGGGCACATTAATACCTTCGACCTCGTACTTTAGATGCTCCACCATGATCTCTGCAATAGTCGCTGAGGCAGATAGAATCTGTTTCTTCTGAGTTGCATCGGGATTTCGCCTCGCATAGAACAACTTTACGATAGCTGAAAGAATACATTCAGTCGTTTGCCTTGAAAGTTAGGTAGAATCATAAAACGAACCCTGGAAAAAGGGAGCTAAAGCGCTTGGAAGACCATGCGTTAGGTGCTTGAGAGCCTTGGCATTCTTCTCTCGTGATGTGTCTATCTTCGGTGATGTAGGCGACGATGACTGTGCGGGTAACACCAATTCCGGTTGAACACCGTTGGCAATAACGCCAACATTGGGCTCAGGGAGAGGTATCGAACCATGGCTAGGCGATCTCCCTAAGGGAGATCCCTGACTGCTCGAACCCACCTCCATCCCCTTGGCCACCATCTCGGCTTTGAACACGATGTTTTCCCACACTGATGCACGGTGGAGAGCACCTAGCTCTTTGACGACTTTCGGCGGATCGCTCATGAGAATCTGAAGAAGTCCGATTGCAGACCTTCCGTGTGCATAGCCAGCAGTAGAGAAAACATCAGCCAAGACAGTGATGCGGATGTGAAGGGCCACCAGGCTCCGGAATTGTTGATTTGCTGCACCTTCCTGTTCCTCTTTAAAACGTGTTTGAGTAAGCTCTCACCATCACATTGCGGGTAAAAGATTACCTGTAAGATCAATGAAAGGCGCCAACTTGGAGTGGGACTGAGGAGTCGCCCAGAAACTTCGAGAGTCGGAAAGGGAATTTTCCACAAGTTTTGAAAGATGGCGAAGTGCCTGATTGGGTTCTACGTCCGCCATTGTCCGAATAACTTGAACTAGCGAATCTGAAGCAACACTATTCGCATAATCATATGGAAGGCATGGCAAGGCAGTGAGCCTGCCAATACGCTCGAGACCCTCGACATTCTTGATGAAATCTCTGCAATGCTGCGTATGTTGAAACAGACCCTCAAGAAACTGCCAAGTACAAAATACCGTGAATGCTAGTTTGAGAAAGAAGTATGCACAACTCACTCGGCACAAGACATCTACATAAAGGACTATGTTGTTGTCATGGCTCCTTAGCGAGTCGTCGTCAGATGCGTCCCCTTGAGCATCAGAGCGAACGTCACTTTCCACAACATCCATCGGAGTGATATCGCTTTTGTCGTCCTTGTCGTCCTTGTCCGTAGTTTGCGACGCAAGCATGAGACCATACCACTCTTTCTTATCCTCAGGAGTCACGAAAGCATTCCCGAGATCCTCAATTTTACTCAACGCAGACTTGACAGCATCAAAAATAGGAGTTTTGAGTGTTGGATGGTGACGGATCAACTCGTCAATGGCTGTGCCCATTAATACGGCGTTTTCCTTTTCACGAAGAACCTTGATATGGCTCTCAGAAGTGAAGATCGAGATAATGCCAGGTATGACGCTTGGGCGAGTTGCAAGCTGATCCTGGCCGACTTGATTGAGGCAAAGCGCCCCAATTGCATTAGGAATAGCTTGGATGAGCTGAAGGAAGGTGTGAGTTAGTGCAAATCGTAGAAAGATAGTACTCACTTCAATGACAGGTTCCAAACCTGCTTCGATCACCTTATAAAACACCTGAGGCAAGCCTGCTTCTTGAATCGTCGCAAGCGACGTCGGCTCGTTATGAATAAATGTGGCCATTATGTTCATGGCTTTCATCGGCATTGATTAATCAATCAAACCTGCATAACATACAGGGTGCTCACCAAGAGGCAGAAGATTGGGACCAAACAGGCCACGATACTCCATGATCTTCTTGATTGACTGTGGCAGAGTGGAATCAATGAGGCCGCGCAGCCCTTCAGATGTACCGGTTGACTGCATCATGCGATGTATGGAGCGCAATGTGTGTTTGAGGACAGCGGCCCTTGGAACCGGAAGTTGTCCTGCGGCCATTATCTTACTTTGTTCTAATCCTAACTCACAACAGTCACTCACCGTACGAACCAAATAAATCCCTGGAGCGCTCGTTGCCGTACATCGTGATATCAAAGTCGACCTCGTGCTGGTCAGATTTTGAGAAGTGAGATGATTGGCTCAAGGGTGATCCATCCTATGCTTACCTGGATCCTGGCTACCAAGACTTCGACCCCACGGGAGTTTGAAAATACCTGGAACGCATTTGAGAAAGCGTAGAGGATGTTATCCACCAATTGCATAGCCTTCGAGACCATCTGGAGTCTCTGAGCCAACTTATTCTCCATGATCTGAACCAATAAGGGAACCAGGCCTGCGCTAACAAGCATATTTCCCCCGTTGACATGCTGCGCTAGGTAGGTCACAAATGAAAGAAGAGACTCGACGAAGGTAGCTGAGATTCTGCTCTCCGGACTGCTAACCTCCAAGATAGTCTTTCGCAGAAGCGTCATGATGATCCCATGGTTGACGGCAGCATTTACGGCACCCAACACCTCGGTCACCTTGCCTCGGTACCTAGCGATCGAGTCCAGTGCTGAGATAGCCGCTGTCTGCACAGGTATCGAAACCCCACGATCCAACTGGAGTAGTTCAGCGATGTGGGTAGTGAGATCCGGCTCATACAGGAAAAGTGTCGATGATGCTTGAGTCTCGTTGTGTGTATGGCCATAGATGGCGATGCAAATCAGTCGTATGACGACAAGCTCCTCTCTCATAATTTCGTTGCCGCTGGTAAGTGCCTTGGCAGATCGGACGCGACAAAGGAGTTCAAACTTGTCATCGTTATTCAGCGGATGCGTCTCCAATACATCCGCCATGATCTCCATGACTGTCTTGTTCTTCAGGGTCTCTTCGTCAATATGAATGGTAGACGCATATGAGTGTGAAGTCGAGGGCGGGACGGAGAGTTTGCGAGGACTGGACGGTATGGTTTCGCTGTGATCGGTTTCCTTCCCATATCCCTTCTCCTTCGGGTCAGTTCGGTAACAAACGAAACTTACATCACGAGCTTCGGCAGGCAGAACATCAACCTGCGACAGACCGTTTGCACTGACAAGATCCAGCAAGCTTATTCCATGTTCGTGGATATGAGGCCACCGCTTGGAGAGGGAGAGCAAACGGGGTGTGGATATGCTAAGAGCTGTGGATACCGCGGGCTGAGCGGAGTACTGTTGTGCGGGGCGAAGAAGAAGGCTTAGTGCCAGCGTAAGCACGTCAAGATCTGATGTGAACAGCAGGGAATTAAGCCTCTGAGATTGAGTGCATGATAGCAATGATTAAACACAGGTTGACGATTGAATGAAAAGGACGCACATCATAGGAGTTGAAGGTTTTGCGATTGGTGGAATTTTCCAACAGAAGCCTCTCAAACCTAAGAATATGGCTTATAGTTTTCTTCGTCGCTGGAGTGAACACGTTTATCTGCAACTTGTCCACATCGTAATCCCGGATGGCTTCCTCTAGGATGACATCAAACTTATCAAGGACCTTAGTCCAAGCGTTGAGATCAGATCGCGGCCATTTCCAGGTGTCAATATCGGCCAAAACGTCGGCAAGATCATCGTTTGGGGTGTTTACAAGCTTTGTGACAAGCTCTGCTACTTGAGGGTGCTGAAAACGCCACGACCCTGGTCAGATACCAATTGTTTCGCCTGGGAATAAGATCTAGACTACTGACCGGGGAAACCGCCCTCTTTGATTTCTGAGATATCTTCATTGATCCGCAGCGAATGCGGGAAAATGAAGTTGAGGCTTCAGTTCTGAATTAAAAAGCTCGACTGTAGAAGATAGGAAACTAAATGGAGGGGAGTTGACGACGTAACATGTCAAACAATATACCAGGAAGGTATTTCCCACGAACGCGTCTTCAGCCACATCCTCGTTAATAAGTTCAACGACGCGTTCTAGCGAAACGGTTAAGCCGTACATTTTCCAATTACATATCCAACACTTCAACACCGTCTAACACGTTCATGCCCAAGCGAAAGAGCTCAAGCGACGACGAAGACAAAGACTATGACTACTCTGAAGACGACCAGCCAAAAACTAAAACTAAGGCAAGCCAAGTACCGTGTTTGTGATATCATGCTCGTCGATGATTTCAACGAAGACAAAGCAGGCTACAAAGGCAACTGAGCAACCTTTGACTATCAAGAAGCCAAAAATTGGTCATTCAGACAACCAAGTACGCGCTTTTTTACAACCGCTGTACTTGAACCCCTGATTCCGCCACTGGTCGTCAGTCCCCAGCAGGCTCGAAGAAAAAGTCGACCCATGACAATGATGTGGAGGTCTTTACCAGTTCTGAAGGTGAAAGATATGTTCAGCTGGGTCAAAAGAAACGCGTAACTGTGCGTGAGTTCAAAGGTGAACTGCAATAGTTTGCATCTACATACAACGATGTTGCTCACAAAAAGCAGGCAAGATTCTCGTTGACATTCGTGAATTTTATGGTAAGGACAAGGAGGACGAAAAGCCAGGAAAGAAAGGCATTAGCTTGAATGCGGATCAGGTTAGTCCACCGTTTATCTCTAAGTTGTCCCAAGTAACACCTTGCAGTGGGCTTGTCTGAAAAAGAGCATCAACACCATCGACTCTTTCTTTGATATCAAGAAATAACATTACATCTAAAACTCTATCTGTCACGACAGTAACAACCTTCTAATTGCATATGTATCATAAATTTAACTAGTAAAGACCAGCTGCCGCATCGTGCGCTCCCGCTAGTCCTCTTGAATAAAACCCACGCAACCACGCGCTTGACTTTACCAGCGAAGCTTGCCAATCCATCATCATTTCAATGAATGTGATTTTGGAATACTCGGTTGCGAATGCCCTGCAGGTGGATGTAATCAAGTGTGTGTGGTCAACGCAGAGGATTCAACGTACCAAGCGCTACCCAAGAAGGATCCAAGCCCAAGTCCACCCTCACGGAAGCGGTTCTTCTCATCTTGCCATACTGCCTTCAGGCAGTACTTTGACGTGATGAGGAATATCCTGACCTGTTATGTCTGTGTTGAGATATAACCATGAAGTAAAAAAAATGATACCAACGCTGGAATGAGTTGTTGCCAGTGAATGATCCAAGTGTCTACGGGAGCGGTTGATTGGTGGCAAATTTCGAGAAGGTGATAGAACCTACCTCGCCAGGTCGTTAAGCTTCATGACCATCAGCACGCGCCTAGGCAATCTGCGCAGGACATCGAGTACGGATACCAATATGTCCCCTGGGGTAACAGTATCACGAACTAGTTCCATTTCCTCGATCTGAGAAGCCATGTCGAGCATGCCTGTGGCTCGCTGGGTGTCGCTCTTGGATCCGTCATCCGCTTCAATTATACCATCTGGTGACAGTCGGCCTAATGAAAACAGTCAATAGAGGGACATCTATCAGCATAGGGGCTTGCCAGTGATTGCTGCCTCGAAAACAGGATACTGTTGATAAATACATCATGACATGCTTTGCTCTACCAAAAAAAAATCAAACCCTTACCAAATCAGACGTGATATCCCCGACCAATGCTGCATACTTCCGACGGTCAGCATCGACAGTTGGCGATGAGCGAGCAATGAGCGATAACCACAACCTGCTGTAGTTGACACGAAGTTCTCGTTCAAGATCAAAGTACAATCCATGGTCCAGAAGTGCGATCTCAAAGTTATAGGGCGAGTTGGATGATTTAGAAGCAGGCCGTATCAACAAGTTACCTTCACTACGTCAGTCAAGCTCAACACATCGAAGAAAATTCATTTACCAGGGTGAGGATCCTGTAGGAAACCCGAGTCAGACCTGGCTCAACTGTTTGTAAAACACCTCACCGCATGGAACCACCCGTTCATAAACACCATTCGATTGAAGATTCGCGTAAGCTCTAGCGCGACTTTATTCCTGTCGATGTTGTGCTGTGAAAGGTATGCAAGGTCGTCTACGCGGCCTCCCTGAATATACTCCATGATGAGAACTCGTTTGTTCGCAGATATGACCTCGGGTATGTATAATGACGTCTTGATATTTTCAAAATCAGCGACCACACGAGCTGTATTGCGAGCTTCGTGCACAAAATCCATTTCTCTCGGGAGGTTCTCCCGCATTTCCTCACCTAACCAGGTAAATTCGAATTCCGGGAACCAGTACTTGATCCAGCCTATGGCAAACTGTAAGTGGAGTTGGGCTCTAAAGAACGAACACTCATACCCAAAGTAGACTGGACCATATTGATGTCAATGTTGAAGAATTCAACCAGGTGAGGATGTTGAACCTTCATCCAAGGTGAGCACCTCAAACCAGCACAAATTGTCGGCACACACCTTCACTGCAACCTTTCTACCCGATGCCTTGTGATGTCCCACATGAACCTGAGCCAAACTTGCAACACCAATAGGAATCGGGTCGAAATCATCGAAAAGCTCGCCTATAGTTTGTCCCATATCTGACAAAAATAGTGCTGCAATACCCTCGTATGGAGTGGCGTCGCACCTATCTTGAAGCGGAGCCATGGTACTGGTCCATTCTTTTGGTAGTACAATTCTGTTCTCAAGTGATTAAAATCTGCAAGGTATATCGACATAAATCCGAACATACAGCGACGCGATATGTTGTCCTAATTTGATGTAGATGCCTGGTTAAAATTTTATCATTTCAGCTATGAGGTCCATTGCGCGACCAGCGTATTGGAACAAACCTCCATTGGCCAACAGAGCATTCAGCACCTTCGTAGCGCTCCGAACATGACATTGTGAGACTGCTTCAAGCCTCTCTTCCTCAGAAGTATAGGTGCGCGCAAGAGTAAGCTTGTAATCAATTGCTCCGGATATTGCAGCCCCTGTGCGTTACTATTGAGTATCTTTGAACATCAACTTGTCGCGGTAAAACCTTACGCGCAAGTCGTGAGCACCGTAAAGTCGCCAATACAGCATGTCGGGAAGGCTGGTGATTCTCATATGCATAGTACCCTACACCAGTGAGCGCTAGAAGAGTCCCCGGATACCAAAGCCAAGACTTTTCCTGAGGACGCTGGGGCGCGTCGGATGAGGCCAGGCGCTTATGTAGGTCAGTATTATTATGATGAACGAACGGCTTTTGGGAGCGAAGGAAGGAACGTGAGCTGCGCCAGCTAGGTGGACCACGGAACTTCAGGATGACTCTGTGCATGTTGATGGTCTAGTGGCAGCCTCATGATCGGGCTCGGCCAGCAAGGCTACATTATAAACTTTTCGCAATTACGTTCGGTTCGGTTCGAGTTCGGGTCCTGCTTATCGTTAATTACGTAACTGTATTATAAACCGAATCTTAAGGGAAGTGATTTTTGGCAGCATATGACATTGACATTCATTTTCTACAAAATCCTTCCCACTACAGTGTGTCAGGAAGTAGTAAACACAACAACAAAGGATGAACAAAATCCTGACATGTTATGTGTGTCGAAATTAATCTTCAAACAGAGGCTGAAACACCTGAGGTCGACAATAGGTTAGCACCCAGCCCTCCATAGGATGACAAAACATACCTTCTTCCTGCCTCCAACGTCGTCCTGCGTTGGCCCAAGTTCAGTGCCGATGTCTTCAACAAGCTCAAAGCTTTCAGGATCATCATCCGCAGAAAGCATAGTTGAATCTGCATCTTCCATGTTGGTAAGACTCTGAGACGCAGCGAACTCAAAGCCAACTTCTTCGCCCTCTCCTTCGAGCATTTCCGTTAGTTCATCCTGGTTCATGTCCTCGATACCCAAACCAGATGCGCGTATCACCTCCTTGTCTGCCTGAGAAAGTTGTGAAAGGGGATAAAATAATGGAGTCCGATCCCGTGTTTTAGCTCGACCCACTTCAGGGCTCCCGCTTGGCCCATCCGATAATAACTGAGAAGACTGAGGGTAGAAAAGAGGCTCGAGTTGCACCGTAACTCCATGGGATGGATCAGGCGGAAGATTCCAAGACGGCGAAGGAAGAGGCGGCATTTGATTCAGTGGAGAGCCTGACGTGTGCTGAGGAATATAAGATGGTGGTGGCATTGATCGTGCATCGTTTTGTGCTTTTGAAGTAGCAGTTACATCAGGTGTACGCACATCCATACGCTGCACGGCTTTCATTGGTTTCTTTAGTCTCGGTGTTTCGCTTCGCTGTCTCGAACTGCCTTTACCATCATCGCTCGGAGAAGGACGTTTGTGTGTGTTGTGTTGAGTAGAGTTTGACGATGGAGGTGCGGCTGAACCACCGTATTGCGAGGTAGATATGACAAAAAGACACTCTGATTCTTCGCTTTCGACGTCGATAAAGAGAGGGGCCACAGAATCCGTGAACCGTAGATCTAGGCAGAGACCCATGGATTCCGCGAAAGCAATTGTGGCCTGTCAGATAAGAAATGTCAAAGACTGTGAGAAGTGGACGTTAACTGTGGTGACATGCATTGAACTCTCGCAAGTGAAAAGAGATGATAGTTGGGATTGCATAGACGTCATAGACATCGAACTCATCCGCGCTGATTGTCAGCTCTGTTGATAGTTGAGCTTTACCTGATTTGGGAAATAGATATTATCATATGAGCAGTCCACGATCTGGATTAGGCATTCTCACCTCTAGTGTCAATAGAGGACTCGAGGCTCTTAACCTCAACGTCGGTGTCTCCAAAGGTCCATACGAGTTGAGGATCGCCTTTCGCCCCTCGAGCATTTGGGAAATGCTCCGTTATGTCTTTTATTGCGCGTGGACCTATTGTAAGATGGGATTCAATCGAAGGGTCTGAGGTACCCGGTAAAAGCAATGATGTAGGGATCAAGAGTGGCAGTCGGTGAGTCTTTACGATGCCTGCGGAGACTTTTACATGTCTGTGCACGTGGAGTAGATTTCGTACATACCATGTTTACAGTGCAATCGAATAATCAATCTGCTCTCTAACGTATCCTGGTCCTCGTCTGGCTCATTCTGGTCATATAGATCCGTTGCCTCAACGATTATGAATTCGCAGCGTTCCAATGTCTTCTCGATAGTTCTATGTTTGATGATGGAAAGAAATGTCTATGTTTCTAAACAGTCTGTCACGGAACGCGGTTGGGCAATAAAAGAGACATACCTTAGCGAGCAACTGTCCTTTCACGTCCTGGACATCGTCTTGTGCCACGCCATCTCTGAATTTATATCTGGAAAAGAACCTGCGCCCATACTTGAAGCAACAGTATGCAGAGAGTGAAGAATTAGTTGCGCTTAAAGAAAGCTGTTCTGGGTCTGCCGATATGACAACATCATCGCCATATCTCGACAGACATGTTAGTGCCCTAATGAACGCTGGAACCGAGTGAGCTCTGTAAAATGCAATATGAAGGTTGGAGCAAACGTTTGAGAGCGGCAACACTGAGTGTCGCCTGCATGAATCGCGACTGATGAGTCAAGCTTCAAGTACGGCCAATTTGAGGCGCTACTGGCGGCCGCCGCGTCGGTCACGGTCGGTGTCATTCGCACTCACGTTCATCAAACGCTCATTATCATTTTCTTACAGGCTCTTTTAATCCTTCCTGGTCCTTTGGACCATGCCACCTCCGGTGAAATTAGCTATAATCGGTGGAGGGCCATCTGCTTTTTATGTAGCCTCGCGCCTGCTCTCTCTTCTTCCACTGAAGGATCCAATGTCTCCACCACTGAGGGTACACATGTACGACCGACTGTGGGCACCTCATGGTCTCGTCCGCTATGGCGTTGCACCAGATCATCCAGAGGTTAAGGTGAGCTGGATTTCTTCATGTCTCACAAATCACTGAGGAGACCCTTAGAATTGCACGAACAAATTCGACGCTACTGCAATTGACCCGCGTTTCCGTTTCTTTGGAAACGTAAATGTCGGCAGCACGCCCCTTCATTCTATTCCTCACGCGCTTCATTTACCCCTGACCTCCATACTCAACAATTACTCCCACTTACTGTTCGCAACAGGATGTACTATGCCCACCTTGCACCCTGCAATTCCTCCGTCTGTTTACTGCATACCTGCATTGTCCCTGGTCCATTGGTATACACAACACCCATCCCAACCGCCACCCCCCGCGCTTGACAAGATAACACACCTCACATTAATTGGACAGGGAAACGTGTCACTGGACATTGCACGTATTCTTCTGACTTCCCCCTCTGTACTTCGTCAATATGATGTACCAGAGCATGTTCTCGAAGTTCTCTCCCGCTCTACCGTTAAGCATGTCTCCATAGTTGGAAGGCGGGGACCTCTGGAGGCTGCATTCACCACTAAAGAGCTTCGGGAGATGATCAATCTTCCAGAGGCATCGATGGTTCCTATCGAACCCACTTTACTTACACCCCCATCAGGTGTCGCATTAACACGCCAGCAGCGGCGCACGCTCGAGCTACTCCAGAAGGGATCCAAGAACCTACCGGGATCGACGCCCAAATCCTGGTCACTCCATTTTTACCGCTCTCCCGCTAGTCTTACTCCTCCATCAAGTGCTTCAGCGTTAGATATGGTGAATCTTACCCTTGCTCACACCCGTCTTGATCCTGCCACTCATAGTGCAGTGCCTACTGGCGAGACATCAACTCTTCCTACTTCTCTTGTCATAACCTCCCTCGGATTTCATGCAGATCCAGAAACGACTTTCTTCGATCCTGCTCTGCGCCACCTTCGTTCATCCGCAGGGCGTATTACTTCTCCCGATGGTTCAGCCTTGAAAAATATGTATGCTTCCGGATGGGCAGCCAATGGTGCTAAGGGTGTGCTTGCGTCAACTATGATCGATGCATATGCGGTCGCAGGCACTATTCTATCTGACATAGCACCTTCATCAGAAGCGGTAACAACTACTGCACCACCCTCGCCAGAAATGGAGATGGCACCAGATGAACTGCTCAATCGTCGTCCAGATCTTGATGCATTACCAGCAGAGATTGTCCATGGAATCAAAGACGGCATGGTCACCCAATACGATGACTGGAAAGTCATTGATGCTGAGGAAGTTCGCAGGGGCGGAGCCCTGGGAAAGGAGCGGGAGAGAATAGGTTGGGACGAGGCCTCGTCGTTTATCGCGCGCGCGGCCGTGATAAACTGATCGCGTCGGTGGTGCCTATGCAAGTGGGGGCTTAACATTATTAATCTATATCGGCATATCCATCAAACGCTCGCTTGTTTCTACATAGATCACTGTTCTACATAGATCGTTCTCCACTCCCATCTCAATGCCCCACTTACTCAGCTCTGATCCTACTCCGATGATCGCGCCTCTGAAACCTAACAGCGTCAACATCGTGGTTTTCAGGGTTAGGTAACGGACGTCGCTGCGGTGATTCTGAGGCAGCTATATTCTGAACATTTTTGTGACCCGAAGACCTTGGAAGTACACGCCTATAGGTGGCCTGCAATTTCAAGAACAAAAAATTATCAAGCCAAAAGGAGATGGACGGGACACACCTCGGATTCCTGCTTTTGCTTGGAGTAGAATGCGAATAGGTCCGCAATTTGCTGTTCGATCGCTTGCTTCTCTTTGTGCAGCCTCCCAACATCTTGTGTCATTACTGCGACTTCACGACCCAATTCAGCCTTGAAATGTTCAACGTGAGCTGCTCATCAGACACCGTCAATGAAGGACCATGAGGACAAAGAGAAAACGCGCCTTGTACATTAATTGCTGTGGCCTCTTTCATCGCTTCCACGAATCGCAGTCGTTCCCCTCGGATCTCCTCCGTCAGTTCTAGCATATATCAGACAAATTTTTCCGGGTAAAGGAGACCACTTACCGCTCGACAACGCTCGCAGCATTTGCTCCTGGTCTGCTCTTTGGCGATTGATAATTTCCATTACCGAGTCCGTCACTGAGATATATCGCCAATGAACCACTGACGCCACAAAGACAACCAGACAAACAAACCAAGTGCTTTCCGTCGCTCATCTCCATGAGTGAGATGTTCTTGAACGACCTGGATCAACTCGTGGACTGTTGATCGCAAGTCCTCTTCATTGTGCACTTGACTCCGCGCCGCCTCTAGCAGTTGTTGCACCTGTCCACTCAGGTTGGTGCTTGAAAGCTCTTCGGATGTGCTGATACCTAGTTGTTTACAAATTTGTTCAACACCAGTTGCGACAACCTGTATCTGCGTGGTGCCTGTGCTGACAAATGCATCCAGCCACTGGTGAAAAGTTGTCAGTAGCAATGCACACTTTACGCTCTTGAGCTAACCGAATTTAGTTCGTTCAGGTAGCGGACACTATCGGCCTGCTGTTCGAGCTGCACTTTTTTTTGTTCTTCATCCGCATTCAGGTAATCGAGGATAGCTTTCAACTTGTGAAATTTCAGCCAATGAAACCGCGTGATTGAGAACAAACGAACCTTGTCGTCTAACGGGTCATGTGCTAGCTTCTCTGGGAGTTCTGCATTTTCTCGAGGGCTTCCTACAGTGGGGCTCGACAGGGTATTACCAGTCTTGTAAAGTGAGGCGAGCTCATTCAGCTTCGCATATATATCCGAGAGATCCACGTTCAGACAGGTTTTGGAACCATCCGCCGGTGAAGTCGGTGTAGAAAAAGGAGGCCTCAGATTCTTCATGGCGATGTTCGCGTGTGACGTCGACATCTCTCGCTCTTGATTGTCATGGATCGTATCGAGTTTTTCGAGAACGCGAGGAAGACTCGATTTCAACTGCGTCTGCATGACGTCCAGGATCTTCATAATGGAGTTTCCCTGCAGCTGGACAGTGCTGGAGGAGCCCTGCTGCTGAATCTCCTCTACCCTAGCAACCAATGCTTGTATCTCAGAAGTGATGGCCTCCTTAGCTTCGGTAGAAGACTGACGTGTGGTGTCAGCCAACAAGGGTGCCAGCTCACTGGGAAGGTGTCGGATATCGTGTTGTAACACAGCTATTTGTTCGCTAACACCCATCGTCTGATCTAAAGTCATTGCTGCGCCCTCTTTGATCGAGTCTGTAATGGGCACCACCTGCCGATCCTTATCTACTGTAGATGGCGAGGGAGATTGAGTCGGTAAACCTTCCACGAGAACTCGCAGTGTCTCAGGAAAAGCCGGAGCAGGCGTTAGAGATGTCCCATTACGAGCGAAAGCACTTCTTGACCGCGAAGAGTATGTCTCGATCGATGCCGGCGATCTCGGTTGCGGGCTGGGTCCACCACTGCTCAACGGCGAGTCGCTCGAAAAGCTTTCGTCTTTGATCTGATGAATTTCCGCAAACGCCCGGCGAGCACGCATGGGCCGGATGGTCTGAGCACCCTGTAAGTGCGGCATGATAGAATCACTACTTGCTGATCCTGGGGAGCTCGTTTGATCAATCTGTGCCAACCGTTGTGTGACGACGGAAAGATTTCCAAGTTTGGCAATTGAGGGACTTTTGGGACTAGGACTCCATGGTGATATTTGTGACGGAGGTCGCGGAGGTAAGAGAGACATGGGAGAACGATTCCGTGGCGAATCATGTAGACTGAAACGAGCCGGAGACTGAGTGGACAGAGGTGATTTGCTGCTTGGTGTCGGAGGAAGAGACTGCTCCGTCGTCAGCGAGGTCTCGGATTCAACACCACTGGACGAAGTGTATTCGGAGGAAGGATACTCTGATGCTGACGGAGGCTGCAAGTATTCTTGACCTTTACGCTCCAAATTTGTCCGTATCGTTAACGCCTGTACTCGTGTTGTTCCTTGCGACTGCCTTTGAAGTAACGTATCCCTGTGAAAGTTGTCGCATCAATCTGGATCGCTGATTGTGCATTATCATACCATATGGCGCTGACCCATCGTGCCCGTTCTTGACTCGATGATGCCGCAAATTTTTCTCTTCGACGGCCCTCGAACAAAAGCTCGAATACCTTTGGTTCAGACTGGTCTGTTGAGGTCGGAAGAAGAGCCTTTTCATCAGGATCCAGTCGGTTCATAGAAATAGAACGGACGTCGGTGCAGCCATCTAGTGGAAGGACATGAGTCGAAGGATTGCCGTGAGTAGTATACCATGTTATGAGTATATGCAGGGTATGCAAGGTGATATCGCAGGATATCCAGGTGGGCAGGATAGGCGAAGTAGTGGAAGATGATGGCATGGAAAGATATAACAGCGCATCGGAGTGAAGTGCAGAGACTTTACCCGCTGAAAGGGCCATGCTACCTGTATCATGAGGAAGGGGAGCGCTCTCAGTGTACATTGAAGGAATCTGAGCCATGCTCGGTGCGTCGACCACAACTGTAGGAATGTCTTCTTCTTGGTCATCTCCGTCCTTTCCTTTCCTTCCCTTCTGGAAGACGGACAGGAAATTGCGCAGCGAGGCACTCAAAGACCTTCTCTTACCCTTGCCAATGGATCGAGACGACGATACACCATGAAAACGGGCTGCGCTTGGTGGTCTACGAGCAGTTGATGGTTCCTGCAAAATGGACTCGTATTTGTCGATGAGTTGCTTGGCTGACTGACGTCGCTGAACAGTCGGATGGTTATGTGAGAAGTAATCTGATCCTGCATCATCGCGGTATGATTGATCATGATTGAGAACAGGCCGGCTAGCCAGGTCCATTCTCCTTGGACCAGCGACAGTCGTCCCGAAGCTGCGCCTCATCGGTGCAGGGTTTGTATATTCCATAGTTGGGCTAGTCCAAGCCACTGCTGGTATGTGTATTGAGAATTCAAAAGGGGGCCGACACTAAGTGATACATATCGTAAACCGTGACGCGAAACAAGTGGTGGACTCGTCGACCCAGGCCGTTTCATAATTAAGCTTACAGCATGGGTGATAAGTACGCACAGCGCACAAATCATGTAGTCACCGATCTAATATAGGCCATAGTGTACATGTGATGTGCGTGAAACAAGTATGTACACTCTCTTCGGTATCGCTAGCTGAGCCTGGGCCTGAGGCAGGTTTCAGGCGTAACAGGCTTTATACACATCTAATGTGATAGTGATATATAATAGTCGAGTTCAATATTCGAGCGCCGCTCGCTAAACCTATCCTAAAGGGGACTCGTACCTAAACCTTACGGCGCGCAGCGCCAACACTCGCAGTCTTGAAACACATCCTAAGCCTCAGTAGTGCTACTAAACTTCATGATTCACGTTCCTAACCCTCAGCAGGCCTTACCCTTATCTTAACTTCTCTATGCAGTGCAAATGCTAGTAGCGTATAATCAGCTCCATGTTTCAGTGAAAGGTACAACTTGAATATATTCATAAACATACTACATAGCGCTACATATACTCTGTTGAAAGGGTCAGAAAAGGTTTAGGAATGTTAAGGGTTAGGAATGTTAAGGGTTAGATCTGCTGAGGGTTAGGAACATGAATCATGAGGTTTAGTAACACTACTGAGGCTTAGGATGTGTTTCAAGACTGTGAGTGTTGGCGCTGCACGCCGTAAGGTTTAGGTACGAGTCCCCTTTAGGATAGGTTTAGCGAGCGGCGCTTGAATATTGAACTCGACTTGACATCGACATTTTAGAATTGAGCACGCCTAATATATTCAAGTTGCTTCAAAGTACTTACTAACGTGATTATGTAATATTTGTTGAATTTTTATGATGCATGAGTTGAACTGTCATGTCGACAGGTAATTAAATGTGAATTGAGGTCAAATAAAATATCGGACAATTAATTAATTAAGTTTTGAACTGCATAACATGTGTAAGTATCCCATTCATCAACATAAGTACTTGCATATGCCTGGATGGTAAAAGTGCGTATTGTATCGGCGCTAGTTCAATCGAAAACCACGTTTACGTCTATCGTATTCATATTTACGGGTGGTGAGTGAGCCCGCAAACAGATGTGTCATGAGGATGGTATTATTGAATCCATTGACCGCTTCGTTACTGGACACGAGTCTCATTCACTGGCGCCTCGGTGCTCACATCTGAGGCCTACTCAAGGGGTACTCATCTTGATACGAATCTGCAGACTTGTTATCTTCGTTGAGCGGAAGCATGATGCCTGCAACAGCATAGATGATCACAATGGCATACTCCATGAGCATGTCCATTACGAGGTAGATTTGCCATTCGCCCGTGATCATGTTGAATTTTGCCAGGTCGCTAGTGTTGGGCTCGGTAGTTCCGGTCATCGAGAACGAACTCGAAGAGAACGTGGACAGGACGCTGTAGAGCGTCCGAATGGCCAGGAATGGCAGTGCGATGGAGACAGCCTTCAAGAGCTAAAGATAAGGCGTCAGAAAATAAGTCGAATAGATGACGATGCTCCGGAAAACTCACCTGCTTGCGATATCTCAAAACAAAGTGGATTCGTGTCCATAGAAAGATGCAAATGCCGACAAGGATAATGTATAAGACACAAAAGAGGATGACACCACCCCTGCGCATGGTGTTTGCACTCAAGCTTGAGCTGGAACTTGACGCTTCGAAGATACCGACGATGACAAGGATGAGAGCAACCGTGCCAAGGAGTTGAAGAAGGAGAAATTGTCTGTTATATCTTGAAAAGCCATCAGGAGTTTGGAACCTATAATAGTGTTCAGCACATTCCATCCAAAATGGCAACTGGATGAACATACACTGAATGCAACAAACCCAGCGTGCAAAGCAACAGTGGGGATAGGCCAGATGATTCTAGGGCATAGCCGCCGATGTAAAGTGAAGTGTTTGCGGGCGTGATATCCTCAGCTGCGACAAGCAAAGCACCTCCCAATACTCGGACTGAAGGTGTAACAAGGTTAAAACTATGACTGCAATAAATTAAACAACTTACTGATGCTGAACACCAACAACGAGACCCAACCATCACCTCGCGATATGCCGTACTTCATCACCAACCTGAGGGAAATGAACAGGAAGGGAATATACATTGCGATGGTCACCGCTGCAAGGATTCCCTGAGAGTTGAGAGCCATGTTTCCTGGAGTCAAAGAAGGAGGGATAAAAGTAAGGGGAAAATGAGATGTTTGCCTGCCTTTTGTAGGAGATCATGGCGGACAAGAGGCAGTGAGTGATAACCTCTATGGTGCCCGAGGCGTTGCGTTTAGAAAGGCGCACATTCTGAATTTGACAGAATGCTGGTATTTCCCTTCCGGCGCAATCGGCACTCCACAAATGAAGTTGCTGATGTCCAATTCACGAAACGTCTGAACCGGGTTTGGACACCGAACTAACTACCGGGCCCGGTCCATATTTCATTTGGTTCAACCTATGTTCTCTGTAGTTAGGTTCAATGTTCACAGTTCTTTGACTTTCGTATGAATCGTTTGAACCTGTCTAAACTGTGTTCGAATTGTAAGCCTTGACCTCCGAGAATGAGAGCTGGATGAGATGTTCCGAATGTAAGATATAATTTTACAAACTGTACAATTGTTCAGCCAGACAGAATCGCCAGATTAGTACGATTATCACACCTAAATTTGCCATCATGCATGTCGATGAAACATCGCTGAAGATCAATGTGCGCTCAATGCGGATCGCTCGCTCGAGGCATCCGAATTGATTACGGTTGAAGGAGGTTATTATCACCCCCTCCACAGTTGAAATGTGGGTTTCGCCTGCTAAATAGGTGTTTAAGCACCTTCGAGAAATACAGTGCCTGCAGGAGGTATGGTAGCGTTACGATAACAGAAGACGATGATTCTGATTCGCCGTACGAGTGTTGCTCACAGCCGCAACAGCGACACTAAAGCCTAACAGTGCATTACGTCAACTCCACCCAGGATGGAGAAAACATTGTTGTGAGCACAAACATATGCAAATATGGGGTTTTAGAATTTTGCCGCATCATACCGCATCCGTGCCGCACCCTACACAACAAGTGTCTTATATGCGTATATAATATGTCTATGTCATCCACAAAGGTCTTTAATATGATTTATGATTAAGAAATACCATAGTACATGTTCTTGTATAAGAATTATCGTGGTATCATAGTGAATATAGTACTTTATGGGTGCGGTAGTGACGCGGTAGGGTGCGGCAATTCTGAGATTTGTGGCTGTGCACTAGTCACTACGCACCGCACCAACTTGCGGTTGTAGTTTCAAACGATCCCGGTTGGTGGCCGGTAATCAATGCAAATATTTTTTTCAGCTATTGGATAGGTTTGTTGCATTAAGCTATTCAGATCTAACGCTGACTTGCGGTTTCGCAGTTGCCGCCGGCATTGTGGTGGTATACGATTGGGGTGAGCAGGAGCCAGGACAGTGTTTGAAAATCGCTTCTCATGATGTTTCTAGTCTTAACACTCGGACAAAAGGTAGGCCCATGTTGTTGTCCGAGCGCAACACTTGCTAAGAAAGGTGTCATACTAGATTGAACTGATCTGGGTGAGTAACAAGAGTCTCGTAGAGTCAGAAGAAAAACAGGAAAATACAATGAATTGGCGACAGAATCAACGCTGGTCTCTCATGACTGTGCTGTATTTGGCTGTTCGTACCTCATGTTATGCTATAGCGTGGTTGATAGTTGTGCTGACTCCGAAATATTTCAGATACGCTATATTGGAATACCGTATTCTGTGTATGTGTCGAGGCCAAAAAATCGGCACTGTGCTAATGGCTCATCTCTGTCAATTAGTATCAATGTTCTGCGTATGTGTCATATGTGCTGTGTTTGATTCTTCTGACCGTCGGCACAAAGGAACTATACCATTGGTCATGCTGACAGATGCAATGAGTATTCCACAACCATCTCATTCCTATTCAATGAATATACTCATATGTCGGGGTGAGTATGATTCTGACTATTTACTTACTCGGCTCAACGTAATGGGTCGATAGGTGTGAGTCTGAGTGTTTGATCCCAGTACGAGGGTGTTCACTAATTGAGTGTCTTAGGCAATATTATGAACTACGCACTGAATGGGACATGTGTGTTTGTAGCTGTCATGTTGGGCGGTGAGTTGCCCAGCTGCATTACCTCTGTGATATTAACTCGGCTGAAACCTCATGCAAGTCATCATGATTGTTCGGTTACATGCCATGTATCAGGGATCTAGAACGATGCTCATCTTCCTTGTCATTATATTTCTAGGTGTTAACATTACCTGCGTAGTGATCTCGGCAATAGACCTCAAGTATGTTGTAGGAGGTAAGCTTCCCCTGTTGACTTGAAGAACACGGCTCATTGAACAAACATCAGAGGAATTGATACTCTCTGGCACGTATATGTGCAATTATGGACATGAAGGGAACGACCAGCTTCTTTTTGCAATGATTTGGATGCTCAACACTGTTTGGGAGTTCCTCGCACTGTGTCTTTCAGTTTGGGTTGCTGTGAAACACTTCCGTGACCTGCGACGACTCGACCCATCGACAGGATCAACCACCGGAAACTATTTCAGAGCGCTGATACAATCTCACGCTCTTTATTTTGCAATGTGAGCTTGTAATGTGAATGCGGTTATATTCTTCTGCTGAAGTTTCGTACATATTAGCTTTGTTGGTGTCTCTTGCCTCCAGTTTACCTATCTCTCTCCAGAAATCTTGGTGCGCCAATCTGTCGCCGACTCATCTGCGTGTAACCACTGCTCATCATTTCTGTAGAATTCAAACTCTACTGCAATCCAGACACTCAGTGGTGTTCTTCAAATTTTATTGGTCATGCAAATGTTTGTGCTGGGACCATGCCTCATCGATGCATCCGTAGCGTTCGAGAATACCACGCCAAAATTGTGGCAGACTCCGATGCAGAAACTAGCATGAGTTCGATTGTCTTCTAGGAGCGTGTACATGTCCCAACTTGCAGTACTGTGTAGGAAAATTGCTCGCCGAGTGGTCTACGGGGAGGAGAAATTTGGTGGACAGGATCCGTTGTGATATTTATTTAACATATAGGATTTTGAAGTATGTTGAAAGGTCTAGGTAAAATTATATATGCAAGGAGTTCGAGTGGAGCGCGCACATGATATCAACGCGAATTGGTTCTGTGGGATCAAACGCTCCGTTCTTATAATATGTAAATATAGATGTGCATAATAGGGACAAGGAAGATGTGCAGATCAATGGCCATTAAAAATCTTCATACTTCCGAGTTCACGAAATAGCCTATAGGAAAACAGGGCGGTGAGTTCAAATTGAAAAGATGATATGACACCTTGGAATTTTGTCAGGATGTTACTGGCAGAACAATATTGTGATATGGAACGAGACGACAAAGTTGTTAAGCCGCACAATGCAACAAGAAGTTGGAAACCCAAAAACATCAGTGCATCACGCAGGACATTCGTCCTGAATGGTAGGCGGTTTGAATTTTGGTGAGATAGTCAGGGTCTGTCGACAACAGAACGGTCAAGTCACATCTGAGATGGGCAGTAGCAGAATCAGCGCCAGCGACAACCGACAATCGATGAACACTAGACAGTCATTCTTTTAGGACAGACCAGCACGAAATGAATGGTACTCCTTGTTTCCCCCTAGTGTTCACTATTCATAATGAGCTCCCCAATTCATGTCCTCTCCTTTAACCCACCTTTGGCTTTTTCTGCCTCTCACCATGCATGGCTATTTTGTGTTTCCCATCGTGACACCCTCATCTCCAACCGGAGCAGGTACCCAGTTGCCACCCCCATTCTCCCTGGTCTCAGCAGTTTTGAGGCCTTCCACACATCAGCGCAGGATACAAGTCTCGGAGCCAACACCGCTGTGCCTATGGCTCTAGGAACCAACTCGACAACCGATAAGCAGGTCACTGACAGACTATCTGATAACATATAAACTCTCAATGATTTCATGTAACGAGTTTTATCATGTCATTTATCAGGTCTCTTTTTGATGCAGATAACACAGAACTGACGAGCATTTGTTCTGATGTCTCCCGCTCAGTAACGTCAACTTGAATTGATGTTACTTCTATGAGGCCACGGAAAAAAGAGGCCGATATCTCATCTCCCTGGACCATTGCTTGCAAACAGATCAATAGATGCCTCATGCAAACTCGCATGCTCCCAGGGATTCTACAAAGTGAGTACTTAATCATATTTTTATCTGTGCGCTTTACAAATCCCCGTTTCAGGCCTTTCTTATTAACAAGCACGTCCCATACCTTTCTTACCCATCACGTTCATCGCCACGCTAGGTTCTAAAAGCCAATTCATCCTCCGAGTTGCGCGATTGAAACAGCCAGCAGGAATGGCGGACCGACAAGGAATAATTCCTCACGTCAGGGCATTCGCGGATTTGAAGTACATCAGGAACCGGTGTCCTTTAGATTAGCATGTGTCAATCTTCGTACTGCAGAGTGAGGTGAGGGGATGAAGGGAACTGATAGGAACAGGATAATGTAGTGTGAGCCCACGGAAAGCGAAGTCAGACGTCGCGTATAGTTTGACGGTTTTCGGTCTCAGCGAACGGCTGCTGTGACAGGTGCCTGAACTCGAGAAGTTACATTGCTCGCGTTGGTAGCACTTGGCAGAGTGGAATCCAGGTCAGTGTCTTGGTGATATATATACGCCAACTCACTGAGCTTGGCCAAGAGCGCGATCCATATAGTAATTGTCCTTCCTGTGTATAAGTTTCCTACACGAATTTGCAATATTGATATAGTAGTCACAAGATTCGAAGAGTCTCGAGACTGGAAGAGCCCGATGGCAACAGATCATATCAGGTCTGATGATGAGTAGATTCAGTACTATGCATTGCATTGCAGCGCGAATATACAATGAGGAGGGTAAGTGGGCCGTAAGGCGGAGAGACATCTATTGTAATATAGATTGCAAGGCAGGTATGGAGCTAGTGTCCTGAGGGCTGTGGCTGAATAGTGTCTGGTACTGTGGACGTGGCACCGAAAGCGCAAGGAAAGCAAGGAGAGCGTATGGCAGGGAGGTGAAACACGAGTGATGCAGATAAAAACGGTCAGTCAACGAATAAAGTCGGACGACGTGACGTACGTTGCGGAAGCTGTGGTCGTGTACCCTCGCTGAACACACGGGAGAGAAGGACACCGACACCCTCAAATACACCCAAGAGGATACCACACGCAATTGCAGATCCTAGTGCTGATTTTGGGCCACCTGATATCCGACGCATTGAAATCAGAAATATGGAAATGAGCAAAGATGAGGAGAAATTCACTTCTTGCAGCCAAACATCCACCCGTCATGAATCCCGAAATAATGGCATTCCAAGCATCCTCCTTTTGCCGCCAACCTTTCACAGCACAATCGAAAGTGGAGAACATGCCTCCCCAAACGCCAAAGTTGCCACCTGTAACTGGGGCACGTGCTTTGATGGTAGATATGGCACCAACCAAACGTTCACCCTGTGAGTGTCCAGGTCAGTTATGTTTGTTCCGGTTTGACTAGGAAGAAAATAAGATGAGAGAAAGAGAACTAACCCTAGGGGAGTTTCGTGCGCCCTTGATACCGTGCCATATACCGCCGCCGACAGCGCCCATAGCAAATGCGCCTCCAAAGTCATTTAATATGACCCATGGACTTTACAAAATTATCACCTGGACTGGCCAGATAATTGATTTACTACGCACCATGGATCTCTTGTGTGGTCAGCATGAGACATGGTGAAGAGTCAAAAGGGAGCGGAGGGGGAAGGGAGTAAATGAAAGTAGTGAGCTAGCTGAGGGGAGGGCGTGACAGCAGGATAAATTTCATTCCCACGACATTCGTCACAGCCACCAACAGACTTAGGCTATGCTCAGACTATGTTCGCTGTGAGTCTTGACCGAAATTGATGAGAAAACCGTGTCAAAAGATGTCGATGAAGGACCCGGCTGTCTTATGCGCAAATACATCACCCGTGATTTGTGAAGCATATATAGGAAGGTCTAGTACATTCTAGTGAATGACCACGTACTGTGCTGAAACTGTTGAGATCAAAATTCCCATGCGACCGGTGAGGCATTGCCAGTCTTGATATTGTACCACGACGTAGACGCGCTAGTTGAAATTGCTAACGTTTGACGTCGACCAGAACGATATGGATATCTCGTGAGTACTTACGTTCATGTTTAATGGCTTCACATCTAAAACGCCAATTCCGCTCAGTTCAATCCTCCAGGGTGGATATCAGCACCCCCTGTCACGCTCATGGCAGGGTCGCAGGCAGCTCACAAAGTCAATGTTCATGTATCCCATCTTCATCACAGATGATCCAGATGCCAGCGTCGTCATACCCTCACTACCCGGTCAACGCCGCTGGGGTGTCAACCAGCTCGAAACCTTCCTCGGCCCATTAGTGAAGAAAGGACTAAAAAGCGTCATTATCTTCGGTGTGCCTTTGACTTGCGAAAAGGTGAGCTTCCTTCTGGTGAAACTGTGTGCGGTGTTATAGACCTTGCAGGACGGCCGTGGTACCCCAGCAGACGATCCATCTGGACCCGTCATCCAAGCTATCAAAAAAATCAAACTCTTATTCCCATCATTGTACATCGCCTGTGATGTGTGTCTGTGCGAGTACACTTCACATGGGCACTGCGGTCTGCTCCATGCCGACGGTACCATCAACACCAAGCCATCCGTCCTACGTCTCGCAGAAGTGTCTGTCAACTACGCCAAGGCCGGCGCCCATTGTGTAGCTCCCAGCGACATGATGGATGGGCGCATCAAGGCCATCAAACAGGCATTCATTGACGCTGACTTAGCCAGCAAATGCACCCTTATGAGCTACTCAGCCAAGTTCGCGAGCGCATTGTACGGCCCCTTCCGCGATGCTGCCGGAAGCGCCCCATCATTCGGCGACCGCAAATGTTACCAACTCCCTCCTACTGCCAAGGGACTCGCACGGCGTGCAATAGTAACTCCTATTCTCCGTATCTTATACAACGCGCTACTAATTGTCATGTTTTCTAGCAACGAGACATGGTAGAAGGCGCAGACATCATTATGGTGAAACCTGCGCTTCCGTATCTCGACATCATCTCGGACGCTACACAGCTCGCATCAGACCATCCTATTGCTTGCTATCAAGTCAGCGGTGAATTCGCGATGGTTCATGCCGGTGCTGCTGCGGGCGTCTACGATCTCAAAACCATGGCATTCGAGACCACGGAGAGTATGGTCCGGGCAGGTGAGTACACATGTATTGAGTTTTTGGTGTTTTGACATAATCTTGTCAAGGTGCTACTTTGATCCTGTCTTACTTCACGCCGGACTTCTTGGACTGGTTGGAGGTATAAAGATGACGATCAATGCTGCAAAACGCTTTACATAAAGCATCGAAAGAACTAAAATGCATTTGTATTTGATTAACTGTAAATCGACTCCCTGTAGGTGGAATATATGCCTTGTAGGCGGCTCTTGCTTTAAGCCTCGGCTCACTTCAGAATGATGCCACTAGGTAACATGCATCGTTGACACGTATAGTCTGAGCCTTGTGTCAACGTGCACTTGAAGATTCCCCCCTGCACTTCTATGCTAGAGAAGCACAGGTCTATGAGCCGCCTTATAAAGGTTCTGATCTAAAGATTCCCTTCGTGTCTCCTTTCTCTTGCTCCTTTTCTATATTGCCTTGTACAGCGCGGTAAGCCAGCTTATCCAGTGATGGTAACTTGACAACATCATCGAATGCGGCAGTTTACCGCAGGCACTGGGATCCAATATTGTCAAAGGACGGATATGATGCTATAAACTGTAGACTTGATGAGTCGCACGGGGGCTGAGTGGAGCTTTGCTACACTGGATTTGAACTCTGATCTTCACTCAATTCAGAGAGTCAAGAGCGCGGTCAAAACTCTGTGCCAGTGAGCGCCTCGCTTTGCTAATCAAATATAGGGACCATATGCTTCCTCGCATGAAGATTCGCACCCCGTTGAGCCACAAGAGCAGAATACTTAGCGGTACAAACTATCAGTCCGTCGCTCGGGTTTCTCATCTTGTAGCCCCTTAGCAGTCAATCTTTCATTCAGTCACCAGCTTCAGCGTATGACTGGTAAGCTTCGTTCAATTCTCAAAGCGCCAACTTCATTTTTGTGCCCGCAATACTGTGTCCGGGCTTGGGATTGCATCCACTACTTACCATACCAGTATCCCAATTCCCATCAACATGGTGAGAAAATAATGACGCGGGTCCGTCTAGGATGTCTACCGCTTGACCCTAATATCTGGGCCTAATCAGCGATGGCAGGCTCTAATAGATCACTTGAGATGTGAGCTCAAGAGCAACATAATCAGTTCTAAATCGCATTAAGTATGTATGTTTGCACATTCTAGGCGATTAAGCCTAAAAGCCTCGAATAAGAAACCTGTGTACGCGCCAGGGTGTAATCATGTGATCAAAGCAATCAAGAGCATCTGTTTATTGTACGCGCCTTTTCCGATAGAACCACGATCGTCATCATCAATGGCAGGCCAGCCAAAAGGCATCGTAAGGCGTCTATCTCAAGTCTTCGTCGAAATTCCTTCTTCCGAGTTGCATAAGCCTAGTATACCAGCTTCTAGCGACCCCACGCGCACTGTGTCCAACCGCAAAGAAAACGCGTTGCGTGCATCCATATCTCAAAACACCATGAGCAAGTCGTCCAAACGCAAAACAGACGAGACCATCGACAAGAAGGCAAAGAGATCAAAGCTTGAAACTACAATCATCAAGCCAACCGCTGCGCGCCGTCCACTCCCGAACGCTACCTCTGACTTCCCAAACGGCTTTGTTTATTGTCATCAATGTCGCCAGAAGCGTGACACAGCTCTTGCAGTCCAGTGCACACGCGAAGACGCGAAACTTAAGCGGCAGTGCAACACCAAGTACTGCGGCCCCTGTCTCAAAAATCGCTATGGACTCGTGCATCAGGACATCTTGTCCACCAGTATTGTCCCAGCAGCCGAGAAAAAGCGGCATGTATCGAGCGAGGGGTACTTTTTCAAGTTCGTAGTGACTCTAATGCTGTATATACGCTTGGGACTGACTGTATGCGTGGTTTCTGTCTTTGTTTAGGTGCCCCCGATGCGAGCAGACCTGTAATTGCGTTCGCTGCAGAAAGGCAAAGGGCCCTCAGTCCACGGGGTTCGTACCACGCGTTATGCCACGACTTCACTAATTTATCCCTGCATAGGAATCTCACCATTGGAACGCGTAAATCAGGGCTCCAGTCAGCCGCAGACCTTTTCCTGCAAGATCCAGCTGCGGCCGTATGTGTCCATATCGGTCCTAATTTCCTAATGTTGACAAGTGCACAGGGCCCAATAGCAGGTAAACCTGTCGCTGAGAAGTCGAGAACAGCCAACTCCACGCTCCAGCAAACTGCAAGTGCAACTAGTCGCTCCAGGTCTAGATCCACTAAGAATCCCGCGCATATATCCACTCCTGCACCATTTCCAACTCAGAAACCCCTTCCCAAAGCTCTCTGGACACCAGTTCGCACTCATCTCTCTCTGCAGGGAGCGGAGGCCCGCATCTACATCCGTGAATTTGCACTTCGTTTTCTCCCTCTGTCACGTTCCCACCACGATGAACTCGAGGTTCTCTCCCGCTCTCGACGAGATTTTGACGACGATGGGGAGGATGGTGATTTAGAACCTTGGGTCTCAGAGGGGTGCATGAAAGCACTGCTAATTGCATTGTTAGGCATGATAGAAGTAGACGTTAAGGTGTGTTTCAGTCTTCTCCGTCCCCTCTTTCCCTCTCACTATTCTGGTTGCCCCAACAGATCCTCTCCACAACGGCCAGCGCGCTCCATCAGCAGGTGTTCCTCTTCAAGATCGTCAATACTCTAAGCACTTTGAGCGCACTCCCTTCGCTTGCTCTCCCATCTCCTACCACCGCCCCTGAGCACCTCCTTCAGAACGCGCCGATCATTAGAACCCGTTCCGCCCACACTTCGTCTCATACCAAAGAAATGGGCAAGGAGACGGACTGGCCCGAAATAGTCCGCACCTCACAACTCGTACCCGTTGTCAGTGTCCTCGTAGACCATGCGTTACAAGGAAAGGCAGTCAGGGATGCATTAGAGGAAGGCGCAAAAGATGCGAAAGAATTAACGAGACAAAGTTTAGAAGTGAAGAAAGCTTTTGATCGGGCTGAAAAAGAGAGAAAGAAAAAGGAAAGGGCAGAGATGGAGCAGAAGACTAAGGATATGAAGGCGCAGGCCAAAGACAAGAAAGCGAAGGGGAAAGGAGGCGCCAGTGCCAAGGAAAAGGAAAAGGAGAAAGACGGTGTCAAAGGCCAGGAGAAAGAGAAGGCTGCAAAGGACTTAGAGGACACACCAATGCATACACTGACCCCCCAGACGGCCCTGACCCTCGCTTTATCCTCCTGCACCCAGCGCATCATACCACTAGGTCGGGACTCGGAAGGCAGGGTATACTGGGCTCTGACGCCAGGACGAGGAGAGAGAGACACTTCACGCGAGTATCTTACCTCTAATATCGAAGTTGGGGAACGGGATGAAGGTACCAAGACTAAGAGCCATAAAGCCAAGTCGAAATCACCGTGGACTCCCCCCTCCCTTTCAGAACGTGCGTCACACAAACGGTGGAGCTGGTTCATAGCTGTGTGGGGCGTGCGACCAGGCGTCGAAGAGAGATTAGATCCGCCAAAGGATGATGACTGCTCAGAAGACGATTTCGAGTCTGAGTCCGACCTAGATTCTGAATGTGATGAGGATGAAGACAAGCCACGGAAGGCGAAGACCGAACGTCCCAGATGGTACGCCTTCTCAAATCCTGGAGAAATCTTTAAGCTTGCGGAGTGGGTCGAGCGGAAAGCTGGACTTGATTCGCGTTCCAGTTCCTCAAAAAAGTCAAAACTGCGGCTTGCATCAGCCTTACCTTCTCGTACAGCATCTGCATCGACGTCCCATGCAGTCTCGTCTTCAAACACCCACACGTCAACATCCACTTTATCTCCAGCTTCATCATTCCATTCGTCCTCCAATAGACTTGGCAAAGGCTCAAAATTTGCTGCTTCATTCTTAGCTGATGAGGAAATGGTTTCGTCGTCCGAGGCCGACGAGTCTGAGTCCAGCAATGAAGACCAAAGCGAGGATGGTGGTGACAAGCGGGGTGATGTTATGGATGTGGATTCACCCATAGACTTCGATGACACGCCCCGTACACCCCAGCTCCAGTCACTAATCCGTGAACTTCGGGCGTATGCTGTGCTATTGAAGAAACGAGCGTAGGCATAGCCTGGGGCGTTTTCTTGGGCTTTGCACACTGCCCACACACTGTTTCCTGCCCTCCAACTGACTTGCACATCCACTGTCGCTTCATCTCCCTCTTAACATGCTTCGTTTGTCTCCGTCCTATAGTAAGTGGTCGGCGTCTTACCTTTACCTTACAGCTACTTAATCGACTCTTCATGGCCTTGCTCAACCATTTGTCCCCATTCCTCGTATCTTACAATATTCTGCATCTGGTACCCTCTTTCCACCGCTTATCGTATTTTAGTTATCAAAATGATTTCCCATCACCTTGCATAGACAGCGGTCTACCTGACTATATTTTACATTACAGAGACTTGGGCGTGTTGATCAGTAGACTCAATTTCTGTTCACGTTTAGACATAGAATATCAATAACTATCCTGGTAGTGTCGAGCGCCGTTGACATATAATACCTTGCTTGGGAACTTGAATTGCGAGCTTGGAATATTGAGGCCTGAGGTACAGGAAAAATCATGGATCTCCGGACGATATACTCAGGGTTAGGTAGGTGACCGTAGGTTTGACAGGAACCAATTAGTAATTAATTGCACCTAAAATTATGTAAGTAAAATTGTTGTTCGACGACTCTTCCTGACCTGGCATAACCTGGCACTGGCAAGACAAGGTGACATACTGACCATCATAGTACCTGTTCGGCGACGGACATGGTTTTACGCTGCCTGCTGATTGGATAGAGTGTGCGATCAAAAGCCTACTTGCAGCACTTATTACCTCAAACAATTACTACCCGCCGATGCCATACTTGTTGGCATTTGACCAATTCCTCATACGTCTAATAATTTCTGCAATAAGTCGCTGCGACAGCTGGCGTTCTGAGTGCCGACGGACTTCTCAATAAAGAGAAGCCGATGTCGCGACCCCTCAACGACTCTGCATTTGCAGTGTCGTTCGACTACTACACATCGTGGATAGTATTCGTGCTTGGTGCGATTGAGAATTGCGTGCTTGACTGGATGATCAAGGACCCATCTAGACCTCCCAGTTAGAGAAACTAATGGCCTGACTGATATAAACTGCGGTGTTGTGGATGGTTCAACTTCACGCTGGAAATACTTCTAGAGCAACCAAGATCGATAAAGGCATTTTTTTCATGTACAGATGGAACGGAATTGAATGTCGTGTTGTTGTGCTACGGTGTCATGACGAGGTCCTCAAGTCTTCACGAAGACGATCGTGCGATAAAGAAGCAAAGAACTAGAACAAACTGACACATTTTTCGATCAGGTGCTCCTTATTTCTACAATACCTCTGATGGAAATGAAGACATACCTGCGATCAGGAATTGCAAGCAGAATGTCTAGGGAGAGACATGCCCCGCAAATTTTAACAGTAAGTCATCATCTTCTACGGGACGCACAACACAACGAGACCACCTATCTGCAAGGCAGACCGCCAAAACATGTTTGCACTACCAGGCGCGGTGTCATTCAGTTATTGCCATTGAAATGTAAGTTCGCACCATAAGATGGTTCTCGGATATCAACACTGCGAATGCAAATGATGGGCAGGTACAGTAACTAGACACGGCTGTAGATGCAACATCGAGGCGCGGAAAGACGGTATATGTTGAAGTGGTGCCCATAACTTCGTAGTGGTGCCGGCCCCAAGAGGTCTTGTACTTTACGACTGAAGGCCCCTCATTCAACTGCAAAAAATGTAGCGTGTGGAAACATTACTCACCACCTTCGCGATCGATAATATCCAAAGCAGCTATAATCATCGTGTCTGGGAGAAGAGTACGAAGCATTTCAATGCCTTCTTCGACTACATGCCGGGTTTGATTTGTAAGGATCCTGTTGTGGGAGAGGAGAGATCTGAGAGGACATACAGCTCTCTTCGTCCGAGTCGAACGCCTGAATGCTTGCTTGTAGGACGTGCCTAAGGTGTAGTGAATCTTGAAGTGCCTCAACGGGCATCATTGACTGAAGTGATCCATAGCCAGGTGATTATTTGCATCCTATACTAAATCAATTTCAAGTGGTTGTTTGGATCCAAAACCATTGCCAAATAACACGTGATAAATACCAAATTAAGCCACCAGACTCTAAGTTCTTGTATTGAAAATGGCGCTCGAACACTTTCCTTACAATGTCCTTTGCCACATTTTCTCTTTTCTACAGCAACACAATTCACTGCGGAAACGAGAAAATAAACGGATCTGCATAGAGTACGAACATAGCCTGTAAATATACACAAAGCATAGTATGCCAATCGAGGCAAAGCACACCAATTCAGATACAGAAAGGTTTAGTTTTGACATGCAAAACTGAGTATGAAACAATGAGATTTCCAGACACAGGTTTGTTGCCTGCATGTTAAGCAGACCTTAGTTTTAATATTGATTTGAATGATTTGCACATGGGATCATGGTTGGGTTTTCAACCAAAAGCAGATTGGATTATGATGTACATACAGACAGGAAGCATGTACCATATGGTGCCAACCTAGGGATCCTCCACATCCTGCAGGCTTTCCTACCTCCTTGCTGCTCTCCCTCCACAATGTGTGCACCCCAAGGTACTATTCAGAGGCACCCAAGTAGTGCCTATGTCATGCCGAACCATCTACAAATGAGCCCAGAGCATGCGCAACAAGATATAACAGGTGCTTACTGGCTTCCTTGCGCATACATCTTGCACTCTGTTTTCTTATGGAGACTCTTAGCAGCATGTTTCTGAAATATATGCACTATTCAACAACATGAATGAAGACAAATTAGTAAAAAAAACTCAACAGATCTTCCACAGCCAGTCCTGACACATGTGCAGCACTAGATGGCAGCTCTGAGTTGAGAGGCTCTGAGTCATGTGGATATGTCAATAGCCTACATAGCAGTAGACAATTCAATAGTTAGTATTCATTCAGTTTGACTAAATGGCACTTATCATAGGATGTGATCTTCTACATTCAAAAGTGGACTTAAATGATCTTGCCTGCATGGGCAGCTCAAGCTTGGTGGTGGTAGTAAAGTAAGGAAGACTTGAACAAAATTTCGAATTTTTACCTTGCTGCAAATCTACTGTAAACTGATGTTGAAATCTTGGATTTGCAGAGCTGAATAGCCATGGAATAACAGGTATTTGCAAGGTGTAGGTATTGGTCAGGAAATTTGATAAGGCAAAGTCAGAAAATGGTCTGATCACATTTGTGACCTTCCCAGGATCTCTCAAAATTTGCAGCACATCGATTTTGGGTGGGGTTTACTATTGTTGTCAGGTTTGGGTATGATTATACAACTTATCTATCTTGGAATAGGGTAGGACTATTTTCTCATTTCCACAGTGATTTGGACAGTTTATTGGCTCTTGCGCATACTAGTCACTCAATCTACAAACTTGCTATTGACCTCCTTTGGAAAAATCAACAAACACTCTGGCCACTTGTACTTCTGTTGCCATCATCTGTGATCGAAAAAGCTTCACTTGTCATTCAAAAGCTTCCATCATGGGTCACAGTAAGTATATCATCATGTCCGGTCCTGAAATGTTCATCAAATATGGTATTGTCTTAGCTTCATACCCACATTGCTTCCCATTGCTCGATGTGGGATAGGATGCTTTATTACAGCTCTCACATTTGGCAGCTCTGCCTCAGTGGGACCCATTGCGTGGCATACTATAAGCTGCTGACAGAGAGTCCCTTGCCTCTTCTTCTAAATCTCACCCACCTTGAAGTTCATGCAGACATGGAATTGGATCTACAATTGTACCTTCAACTCCTAGTTGAAGGATCTCAGGGCCTGCAATCATTGACAGTAAAATGTTGTCCCAGGGGAATTCCTGCATCAGTTTTAGGTACTGCACTAGGCTGCCTCATGGCAAAGTGCTCTATGCTGGAGCAAGTGTACATCCTTTTCCCACTCTACAGTACTGGTGTCACCTCTGAACTGCATGCGCCAGTATTCTCTAATGGGCAGGATTATACATTCCTCAAGGTTGTGGACATACTGTCGGAACATGAACCTTGGAATACCCATCATCCAAGGCTGACAGTGTCTGCAGAAATTGTCAGAGAACTTGGGAGGATGCCTTGCCTTGAAGAAGCAGGTTTCAATTTGGTTTTGGGTCTTGATGAGCCATTTGAGACAATTTTGCAGGGTTTTGTTTTGGATAACCCATATTATAGGATGTTCAGCACCCTCAACAAGCTTAGGCTGCATGCAGCAACTGTGAAGCATACCACTGCAATTTTGGAAATGATTGGCTCCCATTCAATAGAGGACCTTACACTGTGGGTGGATAGACCTGTGTCAGTCTTTGCCTTCTACTCAATTGCGGAGTTATTGTCTCCCAACTGGACTGACGAAGATTGGCTGAAGTTCATCAATATCAAAAACTTCAAGTTCATAGCAGAATATTTTTTTTCAGACCCATTCAAGTCTGTACCCCTCAGCCAAGGGGCTCCAGTCTCTATGATATCTCCTTTATTCGCATTCCATGACTTATGTAGCTTCAAGATCAATGTCACAGATATGGTGGCTGCAGATCATGCCATTGGCAGATGGCTGCCGGTGCTTTGCAGAGATGACCTGGAGACTATTCCTCAGGCCTGGAAGGATATTGAGGAACTAGGGTTGCAGTGGTTGAGAAGTGGCACAGAGACAGACACACATGTCAACTGTTACAGTCACTCCACTGCCCCATCATTTTCCCTTCTATTCACCTGCAGGACTATGCATGCTCTCTTCATTTCCGTCTATCTTCCCTTCTTGACTCTTCACAGAATACCTCAAGGACTATGCATATATATCTTCTCTTCCTTCTGATCCCTGTCTAGCTTCTAGACTACTTCATGTCTACCATGAGAATCCCCTTATCTCTGACTTCCTTTTTCTGTACTTTTACAATGCCTCTTGGACTGGTCTGTGCACGATTCCTCACCTATTTAAGCCCTAGCTACCTCTGTACTTTTTCCTTAATTTGAATCTACTCAGTTCTCCTTGATACTTCCTTAGGACTAAGGGATCCTATCAGATCTAGCTTCTTGCGGGAAGACTAGCCATGACTCGATCACTTTGACAGAGTTCTACCTCTTGTCAAAGCTCCCTCTTGATACTGTACATTTGATCTCCCTTTATTGGGATTGTTACGGAAGAACTATCTGAGTTCGTAACATCAACGACAATGGTGAAATATGGGAATCAGAGGGACCTACTCTGGCTGAAGTTGCTCTCCTAGCCAGCTGGTGTGAGAAACTCTCTTCACTAGGAATGTGATTCAATGCCCAGGACTGGTTTGATAACAATCTGAAAATGGATTCCAGTAGAGAGGGAGTAGAGGCAAGATCTGGGAATGTTATGTGAAAATCAAGAAAGACACACCAACACCCAGGGTGTATTGTCTCATACTGCTGCTACTAGTGCACATTTTGATCATTCAAATAAAGGCCCATCATCTAGTATGCTTCATAAACTCTGGGTTGGATTGTCCCTGGTTTCAGTTGTGACAAGCCAACATGTGTCCAGCTTTGCTCACAGCTGATTCCCTCATGTTGCTTGGTTTGGATGGGATTATTCATGAGCAATTTCTGCTCTGGGTGGTTGGGAGACACAAGAGTGGAGCCTTGTAAATGATACTTTCATTATGATGTTTCCCCCCAAAAGACTTACAAAGCAGGTTCATACATCAGAGAACTCATGAGTCTCCCCAGGGTGCTTGATTGTGGTAGTTTTTCAATGTTATGCATGGCTTTATATAATGAAAATCTTTGCTATATATGATCATATATATATCGACATATATGACAATATTTGCAGCTCACTAGTCCTCTGATGCTGTGCCTATGACTTGATTATAGGGCCATATGTGTTGGCGTTAATGGGTGGTAATACAGACTAATTATCATGACACATGAAACATCGTCAGAATCACCCTTGTACCTTCATACAGGTTACACATGGGTGGTTTGGGAGTTTTCCACTATGTGAGATTGGTTTCAAAATGTCAGTGATAAAGTTAGTGTTTTACAATACATTTTGACCCAGTAAAGATAAAAAATTTGGATGTGTGCCAAAATCCCAGGTGAAATTCTACATTTTATGTATCATTTTGAGTGCTATAAATTACAAAGTTTTGAGTGCAGGAAAGTTTTCCTCAGAATATCATGTAACTAGGGACATTTTCCAATTGCAGAATAATCAAATTTTTTGCAAGTTAAAATGGGGTACATAAAATGTGAACTTTTAGCACAAGAAAAATGATGTGGGCACTCATTGGGCACTCATTGGTGTTGGGTACTCATCAGGCATTCACATTTGTCAGTGGAAATGCACTATATTGTAAACTTGTGAACAACTAGAATATGGTAGTACCTGGCATAGTTAAATATGGGACATAAGTGCATCCAGGTCAGCTATCGAGCTGAGGTCATCACCATCTGCATTATCTAGCCTACACTGCTTGCCAGACAGTGTGACTTCTACCCCTGAGGCAAATAATGACTGGGACTTTGTGACTAAGACTGGTTCATACTTCTCTTCTGACTTGAGTTTTTGCAGAATGGCAGAGTCTGTGACAGGCCAACTGGATAAATCAAGATAATCATTGAAAATGCCTATCATGGCATCGTGCAAGCCCAGGACCTTCATACCTATCTCCTTCTGGTAAACAGGGGAGTCCATCATGAGCACATGTGAAGCTGTCAACAAATCTTGTATGACAGGGACTTCTTGCATTGCTTTCTCATATGTGAGCTGGAATTTATTAAACACTCTGCTGATGCTCAGTGATCCGTGTGTACCGATGCAAGAAGAACTCAGTGAGTGCATGGATGAGATTATTGAATGGTTTGCAGTTGACATATATAAGATTGGGAAGATTGCTTCTCCCAATGAGCCAATTTGCTTTTGACGATGATCTGGGATTGGTTTTGAAGACCTGTGTTATGAGTGATGTCTGGTGAACAATGTCCATGTATATCTCCTTGTACTTGAGAGTTGTCCACAGAACGACATAAAAACTGGACTCAAGGTCATCCTTGACTGAGTGTATAGCATATTTATGCTCGATGAGGAATGCAGACAAGAATTGCCAAGTTCCCTTAGTAATAGCAAAATTAGTACAAGATTTAAAGTGCATGGAGTGAACATACTGTGCGTGTTGTTTGTCAGGAACTGTGAATGTTAACCAACTTTGCAAGGTCCCAGTCAATCAGGTAGCCCTTCCCTTTGTAGATGATGATATTTTCAACACTGAGGTCTCAATGGAGCACCTTCGCAAGTCCAAATGCATCCTTGTGAGCTATGTTGATAGATCATGAATAAGTTGTGTGAGGATTAAAAAAACACATACCTGTCATATCCCATATTCTGGACCTACATCCAATAATATTCCCACACCTCATCTGGACTTTTGGATGTCCTATCCATGTCTCCAGTCCTCTACTCATCCAGATCCCTGCACCTCTTTACCTTCACAGCTAGCCTGCATCAGCCACCCTTGTCCCATTGCCCTAATGTTATATCTTGCATACCCACACCATCTCATCCGGACCACATCCAATCCAATCCAATCCAATCCTATCCAATATATAGATACATTTCTAATCCAATATACGATAAGCTTCTTGATTCATTTCCTGTGTATATAATGTTAAAACAGCCTATCCAGTATTCCTTGTTTCCATTACCTTGGCTATACTTACTACCAGTATGCTTACTGATCCTTTAACCTATGCTTCATTTCCAACTTGCTGTAGAGAATCATGCCTCTCATGGCATGATATGGCACTTTTCACTGGGGAGTACATGGCATGAACTTGCAGTGCCACTCTGTGTGCTATCCACAGCTAATCCTATATGAGGCACAGCTTTCCCATGCAATGCGCGCCATGCGTGCACCATTCCTGTGCTTCGTGATGTATATGCATGTGCGCTTTCCTGCACTTGAGTGCCCTATAGCACCAGCCATCCAGATCCATCCATCCACTGTCCACCAAGTTCCCTAGTGTGTATATTTCCATTTCCTTTATTTACATATTGTTCCACCTTTATTTTTATCATGGACTCTTACTTATATATATCCTTACATACCTACTTGGTAGCACTTCAGCTCTGCATGACCACGCTTAGACGCGCTATATAAGCACCAGCAGTACATACTATTACTGAGACACTTTTCACCCAACTTTACTTACCTATTTAATACCTAGAAAGTCACAGTAGAAATCTATTCATTAGCACATTGCATCTCACATCTCTTATCTTGCTTTATATCATCACTTAAACTTAGTCTCTCATTTCTGCATACACACGCACACTTTCCCATGCATTCCTGTGCCTTCATGCCTTGCATGCACCTGTGCCTTCTTGTGCTTCACTTCAGCATGTATCTCTGGATCTTTGCTGCACTCGCTTCCCCTTTAGGGTCAAATGCACTTGTCTTCTCAAGTAATGCAGACTAGGCAACACATGACCTTACAACTATTATAGATACAGTCAGGAGCATCATTTGTTCCTCTCAGTATTATTGTTTCTACATTGTGTTTGTTAACTCTGCTTATGCTTCATACATAGCCTCAGACCTTTGCTTATTGATCTTTCCGGTAGTCACTTAGTATATAAACTCTTGTATATGTCTTGTAGTACCTCAGTCTGAATATCATATCAGTCCTTGCACTAGTCTTCACACTAAGTCCTCATATCAAGTCTAGTTCTTTAACCTAGTCAACATCCATCTCAGGCCTAGGGAGGAATTCCCTAGGCTGGAGTTCCGATCCTCTGATCATCCTCTGATCCTCCACTCATCCAATCCTCCAAAGTTTCTGGAAGTCTATCCAGATCTTTCCTGCGGTCCTCCAGACCTATTCTGCTTTGGACTTTGTCCTTGCAGCCATTCCTTTGTTTGCTTCTACTCAGGACTTGTCCTGAGTAGCCATTACACATATCTGTATCAGGACGAAACCTCATCGTAATTTCTGGAAGTTCCTCCAGAACTTTCCCACACTCATCCGAAAGTTACTTGTGCCTGTCCAGAAAGTCCTTCTGAAGTTTCCTGTGCCTTCAGATGTCCTTCAGACATCTTCAGACACCTTCAGACTTCCTTCAGACACCATTCTGAAATTAAGGGCACATATTTGGGTAAGGGGCACAGCACATGAGCTGAAGCCAAGCCCCTCAGAATTAGTCCTACCCTTTGTGCATGGTCTTAACAGTACTAATCAGTGCATTACACACAGACAAAACAAGTTGATGAGAACTCTCAAACTCAGTCAATTTTTTGCCCACAATATCGAGGGCAAGACGGTGAAGAGTATGTGGAGTGAGAGGTAAGTGGGGAAGTGCCCATTCAGCACTGCTGAACTTGGTAGTTTGAGTAGATTGCTAAGTGATAGAGGGGGATACATCATGATATGCAATACACTTTGGGATATGGGAAACATTGTGTGACATCAATGACTTGTACATTTCGCCTTCTGGTAGGACATTGGGTAATGATACCTGCCAGGAGTCCTTGAAAATCACAAGCTTCTTGTTGACAAGATTGAATGCTGGACATGCACGTGTCCAGCAGCCAACAGGCAAGTGAGATTTTGTAACAGGTTGGGGAAAGACCAAAGTGAGTGAGCCAGAGCCCTTGACATTAGGGACATCAACTTTAAACATATGAGTGGTACTGGGGATATTTAGCTGTGACCTTGTGAGGTCAGCCTCCTTGTTGCCAGCAAGTGTGACAGAAGTATCAACACCACACATTTCAGGTAATGCCCATGCATAATGATGGAAGAAGTCAGCCAAGTCTGGCTCATTATTGTAGTTGATGGTGCTGGTGACAATAGCCCCTTCCCTATCCCATCTGATGATCTGAGCACAATCACACACAATTAGGACAGAGAATACATGGGTACAGAACTGGGTGCCAAGCTGAGCAGCAGTATAACTCATTATTTGTCCCAGGGTGTCCATACCCTTCTCCATCTGGGACACAAGGCTATCAGCTCCAGGGTGACAGAATGCATTGTGTGAGGGTGACCATTTGAATTCTATAATGATTTCTGTGGCAGAAACATCGCAGTTGGGAGATGAAGGTTCACATCCATTGGGATACACACAGATGTCTGGCTTGATGTTGAATACCATTGAATTTAATTTGAACAGTTTTTTGTGTCTTCATATTTGTGAGTGTCGACAAACAACAGTTGAGGAGTGAAAGGTGTGATGGCGTTAATCTGGAATGGCAATCAATAATCTCAATAATGTATGTGCAAGGGTATACTCATGAAGGGCTTGTAAGCATGTTCCTCATTTCTAACAGAGACTATGTCATTAAATGCACCAACAGCAAAGGCTGAAGTGAAGGATGAAGGATCATAATCAGGAATTTGAGAAGTTGGTAAGAATTCCTGGAGAAAGTCCCTAATTGGCATTGGGCTGATGAAGTACCCTTTCATCTATTTACCCATAGCATTAATAGTTTCAAGCTGGCATTGTGTAAGAGTGGTAAAGGGCAGCATGGTAGAACTGTCCTGTTTGATAGGAGTATCAATGATGTCATTGGGACCTAAATAGGGGCCGTCTACAATAGGATGTGTAACTGGTTTTATGGTAGAGACACCTTCAACAGGCACTGCAATGTTCATGGGTAAAATGTACAGGGTATGTGTGTGACAATATGTATAAGAGATATGGATATGTATGTACAGATAGCTAATGGCAATAATGGATGATATATTCCAAAGAGGGAAGAAGATAAAAAAGATGAAATCTACATTTTGAGCCTTTTATAGTGAATGACTCAGACTCAGTTCAGATTTTCCCAGATCTAGAGCCCTGCTGCAAGTGGGTGAATCTGCATTTTGAAATTCAGTCCTATACATTGTGAGATATGATGTGTGAAAAATGGGGAGGGACATACTCGACACAAGGACATGGCAACAATGTGCTGTGGAGAAAAATTCCATCATGCAAAGTGTGATACTACCCACTCAGGCTTGACAGTTTCAAGTTGATTGACAAGCACTGTAGAATATAAACAAGCCGGAAAGTAAGGATAGTGTCTGAAAGGATCGAGGTGAGAATGCAGAGGGAGGTAATGCTGTACAGCAAAGCCCACTTCTCACTCCATCTCAAAAATGTACTTGATGATCCTTGGTGTTGGGGGCACATTCCTGATACTGCCATGATAATAGAGGATCAGGGTGGAGTCACAGGTATAGATGGATCCCTCATGGAATGTGCAAGCATGCAAGATTGCCTGCCAAACTTGGATGAGTTGATGGAGGTCATCTGGAATAACTTGTTGTGTAAGAGGGCAATCTTTGGACACAGAAATAGGATCAGTGTCAACTAAGGGAGACATGAGTCTGTTGAATAGAGACTTCACCTCCCTAAACATGGGAGGACAAGAAGGTCAGTTTAGCCAATAGTTAAGCTTTGCAGCCTTCATGTATGAGTGAAGGAGAGTGGATTCTTGCTGACCTGCGTGAGGCAGCATAAGTCCGTTATTGACACAGAAGTTAGAATCATACTGAAAATGTGATTGTTGGGCAACCATTGCAGCTGCCCAATGAGACACTCATATAGGAAGCACCACCATGACCTTACCAGACCGAAGAGCTGCAAGTAGTCTCAAATATGCAATGCCATATGGCCATGTGTGCAATGGGGTGCATGTGGAATCAACACCTGCAGGTCCCTCATTCAGTCGATAATGCATCCACAGTATGCTTCTACTCGAGCAGTTGTTATAGACCATTGACACACAATGTGGATAGCAGATATGAGGGCCATTGTATGATCAAGGATCACACAATGACTGACTGTGATTTCCAACATGCAGTGAGTAGATCCCTCGCCCCACAAGCTAACCAGAGCTATGTGTAAGTATAATGTCATTAATGTGCATCATTCATCAGCCTTCAGGATTCCAGCTTTTGTTTCCCCAAAGTTATGGGGGACTGATCTTATTGAGGATGGCGTATCCATTGTCCTAATCACATCAGTAATGCATCACATGACCTCTGGGGTAGCAATGCACAAGTTTGACAGCTCAGATGCAAAAGGTTGAGTTTGATGCTACACAGAGGCACTTAAGAACGTATAATAACACCAATATAAAATGCTCACCCAACTGATGAGTGATCTAACCCAATAGGGTTTGAAGACTTTTTTGCCAGCATGAGGGATGTCTGGTGTGACATCTAATCCTTCTGACACAAACCAAAGGGATGCAACTGTCTTGTTCAATGATTTTCTCTCTCATTGTGTGAGGTGATCCTTGATAAGCTGTGGGTCATTCCCTTCAAGGTTGGGGACTGCTTCAGTAAGGAGACTCTGAATTGATTTGACAACTCTAACATCCTTTTCTGGGAAGTCTTGAGGTTTGTTAAGGTCGACATCAAGGAAGAGATGAGTAAAAGCAGGGATAACATCAGGCTTGCAATGTGTGGAATCAGATGTGAGGCCTAAAAATTCATGAAAATGAGCATGTGTGAGACCATCCAGCAGGCAATGCATAGCATCAACAATGATTTGGTGAAAAGGATCCCAGTATGATAACCTCCAGAGTATCGACCACCACACCCCATGTGATATGAACAACTTGTTGCATTCAGCAGAAGTTCTAGCATTCTTCCAGAGGTCAGCATGGCTGCACACTTTGTCCTTGTCCCGAAGTCTCCAATCTTTAGACTGGATGTCTGTTCAACCACAAGTCAATCTGTACCAACAATGGCAGGCAGTGCAAAAAAAATGGCTTGTTGGACCTGCTAGCTGAGGGGCCTTTCTCACCACTGGGAGGTCACATACTAGACATGCTATGGTGCTGCATGTGACCCAGCTGCAAGCATTGAGAGCTGTGGAGCTGTAACATATTCTGTGTTCCCAACTTTCAACCATATCATCAACCACAGGATCAAGAAAGAAATTCAACTTATCTTCTGAAGGTTCTGAAGGTCTAGGGATAATACCAGCTAAGTACATGTTCTCATGTTTGTACCAGATATCGAGGGGGAGGTTCAAACATGCACATGAGACAATGCTAGTGGATATTAATGTATTTTGTTGATGATTGCCTTCAACATTGAGTGTGAAAGCATATCAGCCTTCATTGCCTCTGTCAATAAATAGAGATTGGCTGGACAGACCCTGGAAGGTGCGAAAGAAACTTGCATCCCACACATCCTTGACGATATGCAGTGTACTTCCAATGGAGGCTAGTAAATCATCACAAGGCCTATCCATCAAGGCCTCCAAGTTGGGACAAGACAACAATCTGGCAAGGTAGTTGTGGAAGTGGTGATAAAGGAATGTTTTTATTGGCTCAAATTGCCCATCAGTGGAGTGCTGCAGCAATGATTTGCCACAAGGATCACCTTCTGGTATGGGTTTGTCGAAACAATTTGTAGGATATCGTGCATTACTTGTGTTGAGGTTGATCATCGGCTTGTAGGTACAATTGCATGCTGGACAGACTGCATAAGCAGTGGTCTGGCCATCAAGCTTGAAGTGTGAAAGTGTGCTTTCCATAGATCGCAGAATCTGAGCAAGAGTATTTTGCTGACAAGACTTGGAATGAGGGTCCTGTGCATCCATTGCAAGACTCAAAATTAAGGATAGAACTCCCATGAGAAATTCCCTGTGTCTATGACTGATACCAAAGATGACAACAGAAACTGCCCCTAAAAAGAGGGATAGTTGGGCAACCTCATCACAGTAGTCAATTGACAAATTGTAATGTGCTTCATAGGACATTAGTTGGAGGAACATAGGGAGGAAATGAATGGAACTCACAAGAATCAAACTTGACTAGTTGAGATGACACAGGAAGGTCATTTTCCTTGTTGGTGAGCAGTCTATCCATTTCATTGCACATGGCTTCCAGCTGGCTTCTACAAGAAATGATGGAGGAGACCTTGTGTTTGACTTTTCTGAGGGTTGTAGTTATTTCACCTAGCTCATCTTGTATGAGACATAGCACATCATGGAGAAAATTCAAGTACAAGCTCTAGCAATCTGTGACTCTACAATGTTCAAAATTACTTAAGCCCTTGACTGGCGCTGCAATTCAACAGCCTGGAGAGCGCAGGCAATATATCTAAGAAACAACCAAATTAGAGGGCTCGATGTAAGGTGATGTCTGATACGATGCTTGCTGCATATCATCCAGAGTGAGTCCAGACACCAGATTGGCCATAGCATCCAGAGAGTAGCTTTTTCCCTTGCCCTGTTGAACCTCTGATCAGGAGACCCAGAGTTTGCTGTGACTATCTGGGTCGCCCTCAATATTGCTTAGGGTGATTGTGAATAGTTCAGCAGCAAGGTCATTCACTGGTGTCAATGTTGTAGGTGAATGTGTTGGGTGAGCCAAAGGTTGGGAGGAGGATGACACTTGATGATCTGTGAAGTGACGTGAATCACTGGGCTCTAAGGCCTGATGAGCAAGATGAAGCACAGAAGCTTCACAAAGTGAGGAAGTGATGTTGGCAGCTTGCAATGAATGTACATGCTTCATCATGACAGGCAGTTGTTTGCCATCAGGATTACTAGGCACTCTGTTGCCTCCAACTTCACAGCATTGGGTACATTTGCAAAGGAATATTTGGCTAGGCATCTAATAAACTTTAATGGATAGCTGGCTTCACTGGTCTTGTGGGATATATGAGAACGACAATAGGGAAAGTAGTTAGCACTGATCCATCAAGTCAGCAGAGGTACTTACAGGGGAGCTGAATCCAAAATTTGATATGCAGTCTCTTTTTGCACATAATGGACTAACTTTTCATTTCAATCAAGTTCATCCCATCAAGGGAATAACACTGTAGAGACTCATGCATCTCATGGTCTGATATAATGGTTTTCACTAGGGAGTACATAGCACGAACTTGTAGTATCACTATGTGCACTACCTGCAGCTATCCCTATATGAGGTGCAGCCTTCCCATGCAATGTGCACCATACACACACCATTCCTGTGCTTCGCGATGTATATGCGCACATGCTTTCCCATGCTCGAGTGCCCTATAGCGCCAGCCATCCAGAAGCATCCATCCACTGTCCACCAAGCTTCCTAGTGCATATATTTCTGTTTCCCTTATTTGCACATTGTTCCACTTTATTTTTATCATGGACTCTCACTTATATATATCTTTACATACCTACTCAGTAGTGCTTCGGCTCCACATGACTGCGCTTAGGCACGCTATATAAGTGCCAACAGTACATACTATTAAAGACTTACTTTTCCTTCAACTGACTACTTACTACTCACTTACTACTTAGCAGAATATAGTAGAAATCTACTTGTCTACACTTTGCATCTCTCTTCTCTTATCTTGCTTCATATCATCACTTAAGCTTAGACTATTGTTTCCACATATGCACATGTGCTTTTCCACACTTCATGCTAATATGCACGCATGTTCCCATGCCTTGTGCGCACCTGCACTTTCTTGCGCTTCACTTCAGCGCATACCTCTAGATCTTTGCTGCACTCACTTCCCCTTTAGGGTCAAATGCACTTGTTGTCTCAAGTAAAGCAGACTAGGCAACACACAACCTTACAACTTTTACAGATACAGTCAGGAGCATCATTTGTTCCTCTTGGTATTGTTGTTTCTACAATGCACCACATCTCGAATGCTCAACGTAAATAAGAACATCACGATAAGTATACAAGTACATAGTAGTGCTATATTTAAGTACATGAGTGAATGAGCTTGGAATCCATGTAAGTATAGGTATTAATGGTAAGACAATAGGAAAGAGGTAAAGCACTGAAAGAACATACCTAATATAGTGAATGACTACATAATCAAGCTCTGCCAGAATTTCAGTATGCAAAGTAGGATTCTATTATATGGAGCAAAACACCCACAGATGCAATTTGCATTAATGTTATATGTGCCCTTCTGGATGGAGAATATAGCAGTACAGCAGGACACATCATTGTAAGTATCAGTAAGTATCATACATGCAAATGAAGCCTTTGGGTATTTTATTCCAAGGAGATGGACAAGCTAGGCAGGCATGTAACAAACCATAAATTACAAAGAATCTTCAGTATGCAGTTTCACAGACAGTTTGACATCAGCAGCAGCAAATTTGTGCATCTCATAACAAGATACTTGGCAGTGAGGTTGGAACAACCTCACATGCTAACATGTCTGACTTAAGGAAAGGCTTCAATCCATGAAGCAGATAAGGCCTGGAGCTACAGTTAGTATTCAGGTATTGAAATAGTGCTTTAACAAACACATACCAATGCATCTCCCACTGAAGTGGAGCACAAGCCTGCAATGTCCAAAAAGATCCCCAAGTGTTTAACATAAATTGCTGACTGGACACCTGGGTAAATCATTGCCGAATGGGAATGACTCTGCAGAGGTAGGGAAAGGTTGAGGTATCCAACACTATTGCAATAGCTAACACATTGTAGGATGGCAGTAAGGTAGTCAGGTGAAACATCATGGGCTTGCAATGTGAGAGTAAGGCAGGAGAGGGTGGGTGGTTTTTGGTGACTCTGAATGACTGGGAGGACATGAAACAAAGGGCCATCCAGCATAGATACTGATAACACTAAAGGAGGAGTGACTCAATGGGTCCTCCAGAGGCAACCAGGTTGCGGAATGGTACTGAGGTCTTGGATGCCAGGGTGATGGGCCAGGAAGTGAATGAGTGTAGACAGAGCACAATCAGCATCAACTCGAAGTTTAATGAGCATTGGGATAGTCAAGTGCCACAGCAGTTTGTCCCAGTGTGAAGGACTGAGTTTGATGGAACTGAGTTGGAGCCTTTCCAAAGAGGAAAAGCAAATGGTTTGAATTGTGAAAGAAAGGAGTTCAGGGGAAAATAATGCTTGTGATGATGCATTAAAGGTTCTGAGGTGGTTCATGCTCACATCCCCCTGAATTCTGGTGATTCCAGTGACAGGATATGATCTAATGCGACTGTAGAATGACATGCATGCCATATCCTCGCAGCCAGAGGCGTGGATGTTCTTGAGGGCTGTAACAATCTGAGGAAGAACTGAGCAAGTGAGAATGTCAAAATTCCAGAAAAGTGTTATATATCATATGGATTTATGGGGGATGGATTGGAGAAAGTATGAAAATGCAGAGAGTTGCATGGACTGCAGATCAGGATCTAACCAACACAACATCATACACGGAGGACAAAAGGTATCCATATGTATCCAAGTAAGTAGAACATCAAAATTGTGCGAGTCTACATGGATGTGAAACATGTCCTGCAGTGAAGTTGGGAAGCTCCAGTTGATGAAGAAGAGGGGACCGGCGATTTCTCTAAACAGAGAACAAATTTGAGTAACACAGTGCAAATCTTCCACTCCTAAAAGAGCGACAATAGTAATGAGAATTTCAGCAGGTAGGGACCATATGAATGCCAGGGCATGACAAGGCTTATAGAGCATGATGTGTTTTATTGAAAAGGGATCTAGTTTAGCAGCCACTTTACGCTTCAGGAAAATATCAGACTAGGGTCAAAATCAGTGGACGCAAATATATTATGTGAGGTTTTTCTGTACTGCCTCCCTGTACAAGTGTTTGGCCGAGGGGTTTGTAAAGTCAGTATTGCAACAATGTATCATTTGAGGCTTAAACTGGATGTGCAAGGTTAGAAATTAAGATGTACTGCAACAACAACCTGGCTTATGTCACTGGTGGAATAAGATTCCAGGAGGTGTCACTTTTGCAGGGATAGCCAGTTGTTGTTAGAATCAAATTTACACTTCAGGGGCAGACCCTTCAGTCACTTCTACTGTAGAACCCTGTCATAGGATGTGTACATTGGCCTGCAAAACCTGGACTACCGGATGCCAGCTGGTCATGTAAAACCAGGCTCAGCCGATGCTGTAGAACTCTAGCAGGCCGATGCCTCACATAAAAAAATATCAGAGGTGTAGGAAGGGGCTGGCCAGCCAGGTTGATGTTAGCAGAATGGGCCAGCCCTGATGTGCAGTGTGTATAAGGGGGCCAGCCAACCAATGTCTGCCAAATGGTGCATTAGGCCTGCCTACCTCTGCATTATGTGAAAGGGGGCCAGCCAGCTACAAATTGAATTTCAGCTAAATGGGCCAGCCCTGATGTGCAGTGTGTAAGAAGGGGCTGGCCAATATATGTCTGCCAAATGGTGCATTAGGCCTGTCTGCCTCTGCAATATGTGAAAGGGGGCCAGCCAGCTGCAAATTGAATTTCAGCTGAATGGGCTAGCCCTGATGTGCAGTGTGTAAGAGGGGGCCGGCCAACATACCTCTCTCAAATGATGCATTCAGCCTACCTATCTCTGCAATATGTGAAAGGGGGACGGCCAGCTGCAGATTGAATTTCACCTTTGTGAGCCACATGGGCCAACCTGTATATGCAGTATGAAGAAGGGGGCTAGCTAGCATACTGCTTCCATG
>MU172281.1:465172-476688 GCA_016695485.1 Suillus hirtellus | reverse complement strand
AAAGAACCTTCTCTTATCAGAGAAGCTATCAGAAATCTCAGCAACTAGAAAGCTCTGTCGAGCCTTTGCTGTTAGAACTATCCTAGTTCGTAACAAAAGATTGAAGTCTACGAAACCAGGCACGTATATCCATACGAGCCCAGACCAGAAAATCAGAAACCAGAACAAAGGAACAAACTGACGTCGTTGACACCGAAACTCCAAGCCCTATCCCTTGGAACCCAGATACCACCGTTGAACATGTCTTCAAAGTCCTTCGAATTTAAGATCAATCACCCGCCCGTCTTTGATGGCAACAGAGATAAATCGAAGTCCTTTTTGCTGTCCTGTAACGCTTACATGGACATCAATGAAGACATTTACAAGACCGACACCCAGAAGATCATCTTCATTACTTCCTTCATGAATGAAGGAAATGCAAGATCCTGGAAAGAAGAGTTCCTAGAAGACGCCCAGACTGTTACGTCCACAGGGCAGAAGAAAGGATACGGAACCATGAAAGACTTCAAAGAAAGCTTTGACAAAGCCTTCGGACCAGTCGATCCAGCTGGCACCGCGCTAGCCAAGCTCCTTGAATTGAAACAAGGACCAGAAGGACTTCAGACGTACATCGCTGATTTCCAAAGATTGCTTGCTCAAGCAAAAATCAAGGAGGAGCACATGAAAATTTATCACTTCGAAAACGGACTAAACGACAAGCTGTTGACCAAAATGTACAATGCAGGAGGGGTACCAAAGAACCTCGACAACTTCATCACAGCAATCATCAACTTGGACAACTGCTACACTAGACTCCAAGCGCGCAGGGGGAGAATCCCCCAGAAACAGATCTTCAAGAAAAACACCCGTGGCGATCAGAGATTTGTCCCCTCCAGGGATAAAGATGCCATGGTGATTGATAGATTGACCGATGAAGCTAAAGCAGAATATATGCGCGTGGGCAAATGTTTTAACTGCCATCAGATCAGGCACCGAGCACGGGAATGCCCAAAGAAGAAAACCCAGAAACCCACAGTCAGGAGGGTGAAAGAAGAAGAAGGAGATGATGAAGAAGAAGCCCAAAGGGTTGCCAAGGATTTTTAAATAGGAGAGCTACGTCGACGGTAGTATCTCCAGAAGAACCTGTACGACTAATACGAGCAGTTGGAGAAAGAAAAGAACTTCGTGTCCCCATTACTCTCGTATCCAGAAAACAGAAAAATGTCAAAACAACCGCAGTAATCGACTCCGGAGCTGCCGGAACCTACATCTCCGAGGATTTTGTAAAAAAACATAACATCAGGACGAGGAAGCTCGAAAAACCCTTCCATATTAGAACAGCGGACGGGAGCTATTTTTCTAGTGGACCAGTGGAGCGATACTGCGTCCTCATCGTCAAAATCGATCAAAGACTCATGATCGGGAAATTCAATATCACCCGATTAGGAAAAAAGGACCAGATCCTTCTCGGGATCCCCTGGTTACGGGCAATGAACCCAGTCATCAACTGGACAGAACAAACCGTTTCCCTTCCTCGAACCCCCAAATCTGATATCATCGAATGCTATGTGCAACGAAGCCCAAAGAAAAGCTTGCCAGAAGAAAGACCCGTAATCAGCAAGTTCAATACAAAGGAGGACGTGTGGAGTTCTCCACCAGCCTCCTTAACTGAACTTACTGATGAAGGAGAATACCTCCGACGGACCGAAGAAGTACAGAAATTCAGTAACAAGGCACAGGAATTCGCTTCTGAAGAAAAAGAAAAGAAGAAGAAGACCTTCGAAGAATTGGTACCAGCCTATCTCCATGACTTCACGGACGTATTCGCAAAAGACGGCTTAAAAGAACTTCCCCCGGAAAGACCCGGTATTGACCATCGTATAGAAACAAAACCCGGTTTTGCTCCGAAAACGTCCAAGATCTACCCACTTTCGCACAACGAAAGAATCGCCGTAAAAAAATTCATCGAAGAAAACCTTGCTAAAGGATTTATCGTCAAATCAAAATCCCCACAAGCAAGCGGATTCTTTTTCGTCGGAAAGAAGAGCGGGGAGTTGAGACCATGCCAAGACTATCGGTTTTTAAATGAACAGACTATCAAAAACGCTTATCCTCTCCCACTTCCCTCCTCACTGGTCGAACGGTTACACGGTGCAAAAGTCTTCACAAAAATAGACATTCGTTCAGGATATAACAATATCCGCATTCACCCAGATGATAGATGGAAAGCGGCATTTATAACCGAAGAAGGACTTTTTGAACCAACAGTCATGTTCTTTGGCTTATGCAATTCCCCGGCAACATTCCAAGCATATATGAACAGCACCTTTCAAGCTGAAATCAACGAAGGGTGGCTCGTTATTTATATGGACGACCTACTCATCTTCTCGGTATCTATCGAAGAACACTGAAAACGAACCCGCATCGTTTTAGACAAACTTCGACAAGAAAAGTTGTTCGTCAAACCGGAAAAATGCACGTTCGATGCCGATGAAGTGGAATACCTTGGAATGATTATCCGCCCCGGAAGCGTTGAAATGGACAAAGGGAAAACAGCGGGAATCCGGGATTGGCCCACCCCAAAAACAGTCAAAGAAGTTAGATCCTTTTTGGGTTTTTGCAATTTCTATCGAACATTCGTCTCTCACTACTCTGATATTGCTCGACCCCTAATCGACCTCACAAAGAAGGATATGCCATTTTCTTGGACTCCGACCCACGATGCTACTTTCCAAAAGCTGAAAGACTGCTTTACCTCGCATCCAGTACTCCAGAATCCTGATCCTCTAAGGCAATTCGCTATTGCCACTGACGCCTCCCTCATAGCATCCAGAGCAGTCCTTCTACAAACTGACGATAACGGTGTCTATCATCCGTGTGCCTATCTTTCTCAGTCATTTACAACACCAGAATGTAACTACCCCATCCATGACCGAGAACTTCTTGCCATTATCCGCGCCCTTAGTCACTGGCGTCATTACTTGGAAGGGCACCCCTCTCCGGTAATCGTGTTCACTGATCATATGAATTTGCTGTATTTCCACAAAGCAGAACGGCTATCTAGACGACAGGCACATTGGCAACTCCTCCTTTCTTCCTACGATCTAGAGTTGCACCACGTCCCTGGTACTAAATTAGCCGCCCCCAATGCCCTTTCACGCCGGCCTGATCACGGAACCGGGACAGACGATGATGCTGAATCCATCCTCCTCCCCGACTCCTGGTTTGTGCGAATGATCGACGAGGATCTTTGCACGGCACTGACTACACCAGACCCCCTGCTCGACCCCATCTTCTCCGCCGCGAAAGACGCCCTCAACGGTCTATGTCTTCCCCCGATGAAGTCCTCCCTTTCCGACTGGCGCATTGCAGACGGCATTCTCTCCTATAAAGGCCGCGCATATATTCCCCCCTCCTGCCGATTACAGATACTCCAGAAATATCATGATCATCCCTCCGCTGGACACCCCGGGCATTTTAAAACGGAAGAATTAGTTAAACGCGAAGCATGGTGGCCTGGGATGGGTACCTATATTAGGAATTACGTTGATGGTTGCGCCCTCTGCCAACAGATGAAAGTGGATACGCACCCCACTACTCCACCTTTAACCCCTATCGCAACCACAGCTACCCGCCCTTTCTCCCAGATCTCCGTCGATCTTATCACGGATCTCCCCGTTTCCTCTGGCTTTGACAGCATCATGGTCGTGGTAGACCATGGTCTTAGTAAGGGGGTGATTATTATTCCATGCCACAAAACAATCTCCTCCGAAGGAGTGGCCAAACTTTTCCTGAAACACGTCTTCAAACAATTCGGTCTCCATGACAAAGTAATTTCCGATCGAGGACCCCAGTTCCTGTCTAAATTCTCCACTGAACTAGCGAAACTCCTCAAATACACACTCGCACCATCCACTGCTTATCATCCTCAGACCGATGGACAGACCGAACGACTAAATCAGGAATTAGAAACGTATCTCAGAATGTACTGCCAGAACAATCCGTCCGGATGGGTGGAGCATCTACCCATGGCAGAGTTCGTCCATAACCACAGAAAGCATTCCGCCAAAGACGCCTCCCCTTTCTTCATAATGATGGGATACGAACCAAGGGGTCTTCCCTGTATCATTCCTGAATCTAGCGTTCCTGCTGCAGAAGAACGCGTAAGAACTCTGCAGAAGATCAGAGAAGAAGCGGTATCGTGTCATAACATCGCTATGCAATGGATGGCGGAAAGATCCTATGGCCAAAAGTATCAACCGTGGAAAGTCAGAGATAAGGTTTGGCTATCAGCCGCTAACCTTCGAATGAAATTACCTTCTCGGAAACTCGCTCCGAAAAGATACGGCCCTTTCCCTATCGTCGCCGTACTTTCTCTGATCACCTTCACACTCCAGTTACCGCCTCAATGGAAAATTCACCCCACTTTCCATGCGTCCCAGCTATCAACCTATCGCGAAAATGAGACGCACGGTCCAAACTTCCTAGAACCTCCGCCTGATGTCATAGAAGAAGAAGAGGAATATGAAATAGAAGCTATTCTCACCCATAAAGGCACTGCCAAGCGAAGAAGATACCTAGTATCTTGGAAAGGGTACTCTTCCGCTAGTAACGAGTGGATACCAGAAGAAAACCTGGGGAATGCCGAGGAAACACTCAGAGCCTATAAAGCCAGAAACTCGCTTTGAGGTTACCCAGTACCTCGACGATATCATCTTCACCCAGATCCAGCTTTTACAAACAGAATGCCCTTCCCCGCATCAACCTACACCCTTCCCTACCAGTCCACCTTCGCCGATCCCCCAGCAAACAACAATGACACCATCTACGAATCCTTCATCAATCAGGCCGAGGATCTCACTCTCATCGAGGCTGCTATCCTCTGCCCCGGGCACGCCATTGAACTCACCTGCGTACTCTTCCAATGCGACGCACACGCCGTCAACCTCCTCGTTAACATTATCAGAGCCACCGAGCTCATTGAACGAGTCACCCGTCTTGTTGAGGATGACGCGGCTCGTCACAGCCTCATGCACATGCAGAGGCGCATACGCAATTTTGCTTTGCGCCTTATTCCTGAGGAAGTTAAAGATGACATTAGAACCGTCATCCATATCATCACCGAGCGAACAGCAGGGGTTGCTCGCCCACCTTCTCCTTCGGAACCCGTCGCCGAAGATGGAGTCCCTCCACCTCCTTATCAGAACACCGCACCTACTCTGCCCTCTAGCGCTCCTAATGAGCTATTGGCTGCGGTCAATAATCTTACGCAGACCACTGAGGCAATCGTCGCCTCGCTCAGAGAAGAAAGAGAGCGCCTGAATGAAGAACGCTCAGCAGTCCCAGTGCCCCCTCCAGCCGCACCAGTAGACGAACCCGCGGTAGAAACCATAGAACATCCCCCTCATCTTTATTCCGCCTTCTCCGCCACCCACGAAGAAATCACGGCGGCCCCTAACAACCAATGTCTCTCGTATTACGAAGAGCAAGACCTTGCGAATGCCCTTGCTGCGCTCCATATCCACCCGCCACTTGTCATCCCTGACTCTCTTTCATCGCACTCATTCACTGACGGAATCGTCCCTATGCAAGCGTTAGGGCGGACACAACCTTCCACTCCTGCTGAGCTAATCGCGGAGGCGGAACAAGGAAACATCGAGCACCCTATGCAAAGGACTCAAGAAACCACTAGGAAGCGAGCACGAGGGTTAAGGGCCCATGCTGATAAAGGAAAAAAGCGTGCTACCAGCGCAGATGAGGCTTTAAGCCCCAAACCAGGACCTTCGCCGCTTCGGGCGTCTTCCTCAAACCCCGACAAAAATAGAGTATGCAGGTACTGCAAACGCCTCGGCCATCGCCAGGTAAATTGTCCTGACTACTATTGCCGCGTTTGTCGGGAACTATCCCCCGGACACCTTTCATTTTACTGCCCGCACTACTCCGGTAATCCGCCCACCACTTTAATGTGGAAGGACGAAGGGTTCTACAGGGAACTCACAGCCTGGGAGATGGCTAGAGACGAAGCGTACGTTATTCAGTGCAGGGAGGAAGAGGCACTCTATCAAATCGAGCGCATGAGGGCTGGAGCCATTGACGATGATTTGGACTATATTGACGACCCTGTCTACTGGGCGAATCAGGATGATTAAATTCGGTGACTTTAACCCTAGTAAGGGGGTAATGTTACAGTCACGTTACTTGTACTACTAGTTACCTTTTCCTCTTTCGGTTTGTTCTTACTTTCTTTCCTGATATATCATTCATATTACTTACTCACGATCATCTTGGTCCGTGCGCGCATATGACCTTATTTAAGCACGTGTATTATCACTTAGATACTTCACTTCAATCTTACTAGGTTTTACCTGGAACTTCCTTCGCTTAAGACTTCCACTCTTAAGTCGTCTGAACCTATCTCTTAGTCGAAGCACTCCTTCGTCTAAGTCTAAAGAACCTTCTCTTATCAGAGAAGCTATCAGAAATCTCAGCAACTAGAAAGCTCTGTCGAGCCTTTGCTGTTAGAACTATCCTAGTTCGTAACACCCGGTATTACATACTGCACAGCTTGTCTGGCCAGCTTGGGTATAGAAAACAGCCAGGCTGGCCCAGCCAGACTTGGCTAGGGTATTGGTGAAAGCCATGTGGGCTGGCCCAGTATTACACACTGCATAGCTTGTCCGGCCTGCTAGAGTATAGGACACAACCAGGCTGGCCAGCCTAGTATTACAGCATGCAACAATAGGCTGGCCCATGCTGGAATCTCACAACCAGTCTCCTTTGGTAGAGTAAGTCTGATTATCTACTGTTTAAGCCTCACTCATTTCAGATGCTCACCTTCTATATCTATAAGTGAGAGAAAGTGAATTGTTTCTGTTGTGCAACAGAAACGATTCACTTTCTCTCACTTATAGAGATAGAAAACAACAGGCTGGTTGAGCCTGTGTAGTTCACCTTCTATATCTATAAGTGAGAGAAAGTGGATCATTTCTGTTGCTTGTATATCATTTTCATGGCAATGATGTGCTAGCAACAGAAACGATCCACTTTCTCTCACTTATAGATATAGAAGGTGAGCATAATCAGTATCATGAAAATGATGTGCTCACTACAGAAACCATTCATTCTCTGTTACTCATAAACATAGAAGGTGTTGCACCCTGTAATACTGGGCTGGCTAGCCTGGCTGTGTTCTATACCCAAGCTGGCCGGACAGGTTGTGCAGTATGTAATACTGGGCTGGCCAACTTGGCTTGTCACCTATACCACAGCCAAGTCTGATAAGATTAGCAAAGTCTGGCTGGGCCAGCCTGTTGTTACACCCTGTAACACTGGGTCGGCCGGCCTGGCTGTGTCCTATACCATAGCTGGCCTGACATATTGTACAGTATGTAATACTGGTCCGGCCAGCCTGGTTGCCACCTACACCCCAGCTTGCTGGACTGTGTTATGTACCAGACTTGTTTTGTGCATAGTCATGGCTACTTTTAAGCTGGACTGCTTACATGAATGCTACATCAACCACAGCTTGATCATGCCAACATTGCAATAGTTTTGTTGCTTATATTGCAGCCTGATGTGCTAAGCCAGCATTCCTCAGTTGGCCAGATAGTCTGTGCAGTCTGTATGAGGTGGACGGCCGGTTGTATAGTGCCATATTCTATATGGGCCAGCCTGCTGTTGCAGCCTGCACCTCTGGGCCAGCTGGCTTAGCTGGCACTTATACCCGAGCCAGCCAGACGGGATGTGCAGTATGTATACTGTGGCCAGCCACCCATCCCACATTGGCCAGCCTATAATATAAGGCTGACTGCACACCATCATGGGCTGGCCTACTATTACAATATTTGGGTGAGGACACCTAACCTCATCTGGTATGTTTAGAAGTCAAGTAATTACATTATGAAGCCATCTTTAATATCAACTTGTCATGCTCCATTTTCCTTGAAAACTCTTCATGCCCTCAGCTGCAAACTCAGCCCACATGGAAGCCTGCTTTTCAGCATATGCCCTATGTCCATTCTTGATGCTTTCATCTGCCCTTGCTCTCCACTCTGACTCCTGCTTCTGAAACCACCATACTGTCCAACACATTTCATGCTGTACCAACTTCAGCTTTTCACTCCAACGGTCATATCATGCTTTTGCTTTCAACCAATTGACTCAATAAACTAGGAATGGGGAACATAAGCTCAGTACCTTCATAAAAATCAGATAAGATTAAAACTCACATTCATTCATTCACTTGCTCTTCTGGCTGTCCTCTGCACTGTTGATTCTCCAAAACCAAGCTAGCCTATCAGAACCCTAATCATGCTTATTTTCCTCAGTGACTTCTTTGCTTACTGTAAGGTCCTCAGCCTTTAGGGCTTGATAAGATGACATTGTATCAGAATCAGTCCCTAATTGTTGCATTGCTGCCCTTGATCGGCAATATTCTCAAGTATGTTTGTTGATGGCCAAGGTGATTTTTTTGAAGTTCCTTTGTTAATCTAGTACCCTGATGATGGATTGATTTGTTGGAGTGTAATTTCTCTCGAAACACCACAGATCTGTCACTGAGAGCTTGACAAAGCTTTTCCAGGCAGTCATTTGCTTGACCCTTTCGAAGCTCCAGTTCTTCTTGATGTAATGGCATGACAACATCATTCATGATCGGATCAGATGTCCCCCATGATGGCATCCAAAGTTCAGCAACCTCTGCAGGTGAGTCAGCATCATCTCTGACGTCCAAAATACTGTCTTCCCCTAGCTCTTCAATTCCTGGAAAATTAGATCCATCAGCCTCCTCCAGGCACAGTTTAGGATCATCTTGGTGCAATCCTGCTCCCTCTTCCAATTCAATCCCATTTGTCATAACCAATGCAGTCTTGTGGAACTTATTAATGCGAGACAAGAGTTTCTGCCTTTTTTCTTCCATCAAAGTTCTCTGAGAAGCAGTTGGATCCTCTGGCAGTTGTCTTATAGAAGAATGTAGGCCATCTCTAATAACCCAATTTGAGTCAATCACACCTCAAATATTGAACACCTTACTGAGCATTTTCTATGTTGATACCCTCGATCAACCATGCAACAGCCCCAGTCCTACCATTGGTGGACACTTTGTTTTCAGTCAACCTTAGCCTTATTTCAGCCATAGTTGGAGCTTTTGATGATTCATAATCAGGTTCAATCAAAGTTGAATTTTACCGAACCTACCTTTATCCATTGTGAGCTGATAGATGTCGAGAAGCTCACCTTGGTGAAGAGCTGCTAGTTCAGCTTCCTTCTTCCATTTCTGGATATTGGCCTGATCAAGAGACTTCGTTAATTCTTTGTACGGACCCTGAGTGTCTTTAATGCCCTGTATGGCTTGATGATACTTTTTAAGTAATAATTTGACTTTTGAAGTGTTCCATTAGTCAAAGTTGACATCTCGGAAATAAAGGGGACTTGCCAATTCTGACAAGCTTCTTCCAATTAGAATCTCTCATATGGTCGTCTAAGACTTCCTGTCTGTGAGAGAGAGTCATGGACCTTGCAGTTGGGGAAATCTTGTTAAATGGGGCCCAGAGGGTCTCCAAGATTTCCCCATCAATATGACCAGCTCCTGTAATAAAATTAAGGCTGAATCTGGGAAAGCACAGTAGCTTATGAGCGCTTAGATGAAACTTGCCAACCGCTGGCAATATTTTGATTGATTGAGGAAGAGACAGGTGATAGCTTTGATTCACCCGTTCATGGAAGTGGATACTCCACTGGCATGCAACATCATAGATTATGAGTGCACTGCCAATATCTTCTGATGGATATTTCAATGCGTTGCAGATGGAATAGTCCATGTTCATTTGCCTGACTACATAGTCAGCCCAATGTTGTAGTACAACAATGCAACCAACATACCTCTCTCCCTTTTGGAAGTCAACTACTGCATGGGGAACAAAACATCCATGCCTAGCACATGCAGTTGCCCCAACTCCTGTAGCTCTTAGGTTGCTTCTCTGGACATTGGCTGCATTCACAGCACGGTGATTGCTGCAAGATGATTTCTGAAATTATATTAGACATCATTTCTAATGAAACATGTCATGAAATATGACAACTCACCTCTTTCTCTTCCACAGATTCTATTATGTGAGTTTCATAAGGTCCTTCTGTTACCATGTATCCCTTTCCGTCTGCTAGTGAAACATCATCTTCTGGAGTCTTCATCTTCATATGCTGAGCTGTAAAATTTCCATCAACAACATATCTTTGCATGACCAACCAACTGCCGACCACAAAAATTAGCTCAGTGGGCAGTTGTTGATGAACCAACTTACCTATCATAGGTATCCTTCCAAGAAGAAGGTAAGTTAATGCCAGGCTGGGGACATGCTGGACAATAAAAAGCTAAATCCCCTGGACCAGGAGATCTGTCCAACTCATGTGCAAAGCCAAACCTTATTCTATTGACCAAATCCCTCCATATACGAGACACCTGCATAAGTTCACAGTAGTGATCCTTTTTATCATGTAAGCATGGGGTACAATGATGAAGAAATTGCTCACAGGTATTATATGAGGGAAAGCATTGTTGATAAAATGACGTAGCTTTTGATAGAAACTCATAGCTGAGGTCTTGCACTCCAAAGTGTCTATAAGGAAGTTATCTAGCATATTGAAGGTAAAAGCAGATTGAGGCCAAGTGATGCTGGCAGGAAATAACTTTGCTTTTAGCAGATGTAGATGTCTGTCCTTCTCAGCTCTAGGACACTGACACCAGGATACACAGTGTGAGTAAACTCCAGTGGAGTGCACAATGACCAGGTTAGACAATTCCAACTGTGTTTCATAGATAGTATCCCCCTTCATGTGTGCAAACACATCTTCCATGGCTCCAAGATCTGACTAGGGTGACAGGTTTGACTGCTGCAACACATTGGGGCAAGGATGTCCCCCATGGCCAAGATGCATTATATACCCGTGGTCCCATAGGGTAGTAGACTCGTAGAACTTGCCATTCCAAAGCTGAAGGTTGTGGAAGGGGTTGTGCTGGTGGGCTTTGACAGCACATGAGGAACACCAGCTGTGCTCTCCTGAGCAGGACAGACAACAAATAAAGCCCTCCTCTCATCTGCAATCCTCACATTTCCCATTGTTGATCAGCTGTTCCAACTCCAACAACACTGAAAGATATTCATTGTGCCAAGGCAAGTATTCCCTGAGGAAATCATTTTGGGTCTGTAATGTTGGCTAGTTTTCAAGAATAATTATTTTCACAGAACTCACTTTTGTCTTTCATTGGATACTATTTAAGCCTCCTGTCCCAAAATCATCATATATCTCTCTGTCATAATTGACCAGTGAATGATCTTTAATATTCTGATGGTGTTTTTGTTTCACCAGTAAGGTTGGCTCCACCTCACTGCCATAGTCTTCATAGACAGTATCCACTTCTTTCCATGAAACATTTCCCCTCCGAGTTTTAGATGAGATGTATGTATATTTATAAGCACCTCTTTTTCTCTTTGTTGGCTGGGCATCATCAGAAGATGTTGCTACTCTGGCCCTATTTTTCC